>VZRU01012906.1:79323-124206 GCA_013398155.1 Pedionomus torquatus
GACCTGCTTTCACAGAGGGGTTGGACTAGATGATCTCCAGAGGTCCCTTTCAACCCCATATCATTCTGTGATTCTGTAATAGCACTGAGGAAATGGAAGGAGCATCTTTTGGGGTTCTCCCCTCCCAAACACCGAACAGAACAGGGGGATGGCTGTTCTCTGGTGAAACCGTGCAAGCCATTTGAACAGAGCTCACCTCTGCTTCAAGGTTTCCTGACTGTCCTGGGCGATGTGAGAAAGGAGTTGTGAAAAATGGGATTAATGCAGGAGGACCCGGGGNTGGTTGAAATTGCGCTGTTGTCAGGAGAGTAGGAAATATTCCTGCTAATGCTCTTCTTTGGCTCCTGTAATGTTTAAGTAGGGCATACTAAATGTTATGTATCATCTGCTGAACTTCAGCCTTTCAATACAGACATTGCAAAATCAAAGGAAAGACAACATTTCTGTGGCACTGAAATGTGTTTAAAAAAAAAACCCAACACTTTGTGTTTTCTTTTTTGGGTTACTTTTGCTTTTTACCTCTGTAGAAGGACCAGTTGCTGAATGGGAAAAATACTGTTCTCCCCACAGTTTCTTTCTTAGGCTGGGAATTTCTGCACGTAGGGGAATTTCCCTGACTTGGCACCACCTATTTGGCAGAAAGGGCACTGCTTTGACCTCACTTTTTTAGGGCCAGAGTGTTTAAAAAGGTTACAGTGAGAACAGTGGTGAGGGGAAAAGAAACCCACATCTCTGTGTGTGCCTCTTCATGCTCCCTGAGGACTGTTCCTCCTCTCCCTTCGCAGAGCCCACAGCGGCTCGGTTCTGCCTGAACCAGAGCAGAGCATTAACAAGCCTTTCTTCTCTTCCATTTTTTCCAAAGCTTTAAAACGCAATTGGTGTGAAATGCTGTGGGCTTGGGGAGTTTACAGCGAGCTGGTGTGTATCCAGCCTACTGTAACCTCTCCATGCGTCGGATTTGGAAGGAGGAGGAGAAAAAGAGTCCAGGTTCCTAAGGGACTGGTTGCCAGTAGCGTGCGATGTCCTCTTAGTTAACTGTCCTGCCGTGGTTAGTTACTGCTCTAACAAAGCTGGTCATTAGCTGCTGGAACAGACGATTTCTAGAGGATTATTTGTATTACAGGATTTAATGCTTTTTAATAGCAAATTTTTAATTAAAAGAAGAGTCCTTTTGGAAGCAGCCTGAGCAGCTGCAGCTGAATTCTGCATGTTTAATGTAATTAGAAGAAACAGCTGGGGTGGGAGCTGAGCACCCAGCTCCCAGGCAGTCACAGGTTGGTGGTGGCTCCTCATGGGACAAGGCATCCTCAGCGACGTGAACCCCGCGGGAAGCATCCTGGCACACATGCAGGCTGGGAGAAGGTGGTGGGACAATTCCCATCTTGGCTGCCCAGGCTGGCGAGCAGCTGGGGAAGCGGAGAGTGGGTGGTAGCCATCTGCGTCAGTTCACTTGTCACTTGTGCTGCCACAGATGATAGGGCTCGGTTTGCAGTCTGTCGGGCCGTGTGTGTTTGTATCTATAGTTGCAGCATCTCCTGGCATGTCGGAGAATATCTTCAGAACAGGGCATCAGGCAAATTTTAGCCTCCAGTTTTATTCTGCTGCTTCTGGCATGAACTATCCCTCAAAATATTCCCCTCGCGGTATCTCTTACCTGCTCCCTTTCTCTGTGATACAGGCAAATGTCTAATGTCTGGTTGGAAACTGCTGAGAAGTGAGGCTGTGGCTCTTTCTCATGAGCGGCTGACCTTTAAGTAGCACTGTTCAGTCCGGGAGATCCCAGAGCACTTCTGAATTTACACTACTAAGGCTGTGCAAAAGACTTACTGCTTTGCAATTACCATGACCCAGGAGACAACCAGAAATCTCTGTTGCCTTGTATTGGCTCTTCTGCAGGTAATGCAATACAGGCAACTTAATTTGAAAGCCCAAAATACTGCATAATTGCAGCACATGATGTGTGTTGATGCAGACGTAGTCCACAAGATGGTTTAGGTTGGAAGGGACCTTGAAGATGAGAGTTCCAATGCCCTGCCATGGGCAGGGACACCTCCCACCAGACAAGGTTGCCCCAAGCCCCATCCAGCCTGGACTTGAACCCCTCCAGGGATGGGGCAGCCACAATTTCTCTGGGCAACCTGTTCCAGTGTCTCGTCACCCTCAGAGGAAAGAATTTCCTTTTAAGATCTAATCTAAATGTCACCTCTTTCAGTTTAAAACCATTACCCCTCATCCAATTGCTCCCCATCCTGATCAAGAGTCCTTCCCCATTTCTCCTGTAGGCCCCCTTCAGGTACTGGAAGGCTGCTCTAAGATCTCCCCAGAGCTTTCTCTTCTCCAGGCTGAACAGCCCCAAGTCTCTCAGCTAGTCTTCGCAGGAGCGGGGCTCCAGCCCTCTGATCATCTCTGGGCTTGCTCCAACAGATCCATGTCCTTCTTTATTTAGGCTCCAGAGCTGGACACAGTGCTCCAGGTGGGGTCTTGTTGGCTGATAGCGCCCTTTATGTTCCCGTAAGGTCTAGATGCTTTACAGTTAGGAACACCAGTGAACCTAAATTTAGCAAACAACATTATCCTACCCTGGAGCTTGAACATTGTCCCCAGAGACAGGCAAAGACCATTGGCTTGTAGGAGTGAGCATATTTCAGCCAGTGTTACCTTTTCCCAAGCAGAGATGAGTAACAGCAAAGTGAAGATGCTGTGGAGTTGTCCCGTGAAATTCTTCTGCTTGTGTACTTGCCTCTTGCTGTGACTTTGGTAACTACTTTGCTTGCAGAGATTTACTTGCAGCAGGTTGCCAGAAACTACTGTGTTGCAAGAGCCCGAGTGCCCCAGCCATGGGCTGAGCCCCCGGGCAGCCCTGCTCCGTCGTTTGCCATGGACATGGGATACAGGGCAGTGTTCATCCTGGGGCTTCTGTGGCTGGCATAAGTGCTCCTGACCTGTTACACTTGACATAAAAATAAAAAGATGATAATATTCACACTGGGCAGAGCAAAGGGAAGGTGTGGGTTGAATCTTGGCTGGGTATGATCTGTGTTTGTGACCCCAGTATCAGTTGGCCTTTTTCATGTGACCTTTTAAAAATGAGATGCCTGTTGCTCACTAATGACTTTTTTATGTTCCTGCACTTCAGGTGGACTTTTATAAAAGTTGAAAGCTCTTCTCTGATTTCTTCATGATGCACTTCCAACTTCTGCATTCGTAGAGTCTTGCTTTGTGTGACTGGGCAGCAGTTTGTGAAGCTGGTACAGTGTGTTATGGAAGAGATTTTTCCTCTTATGCTCAGTTTCTTCATGTCATGCTCAGTCATCAGAGAGCTGTTGCTGCCTGTACGGGCTTACTTTATTCAGGCAGGGAATGCAAACCACATGGCATGGCTGTTAGTGTATTGCTGTTTCTCACTAAAATATTTAATTTTCTATAGTTAACATGGTAGCTTAGTAATATTTTTTTTTTTCTAAAACAAAGACTGTATGCACGTGGGGATTTTGAAACACTTCTGAAGTATCAGCTTGAAGTTTTGTTCTTGAGGCAAGATTTCCAGTGAGACTCTGAAGGCAGCAGGCAGAGAAGAGTAATACTCGCAGCAGATGTTCTTAGAAAGTGCTTGAACTTCTGGTACCCAGCTGCTGTGAGGTTCAGTAACTGCAGCACATCCCCTTGAGCCGCTCGCTGTGGTACTGGGCTCTTGGCAGGTGAGGGGTCTAGAGAACAAGTCCTGTGAGGAGAAACTGAGGCAACTGGGCATGTTTAATTTGGAGAAGAGGAGGCTGAGGGGAGACCTCATTGCCTTCTCCAACTACCTGAAACGAGGTTATAGAGAGGTGATGGTGGCCTCTTCTCCCAAGTGAATAATGACAGAACCAGAGGAAATGGTTGGAAGATGCAGCAGGGGAGGTTCAGATTAGATATTAGGAAGAGTGACATGACTGAAAGAGTGGTTGGGCACTGGAACGGGCTGCCCAGGGAGGTGATTGAGTCACCATCCCTGGAGGTGTTTAAGAAATGTGTAGATGTGGCACTTCAGGGCGTGCTCTAGTGGCTGAGATGCAGGTTTTTTTGTGTGTATGTATTGACTCGATGATCTCAGAGATCCTTTCCAACCATGAAGATTCTGTGATTCTTTGCAAATGCTCTGGATTGCATTAGGGCCTCGGACCTGCCACACAAACCCACAGAGGACAAAAAGTAATTTACACAACTTGCATCAGGCAGCGTGGAAGATCGGAGGTTTTGAGGAATGGGAGGGGTTTGGTCTCACTGTTTTGCTGCTGTTAGTTATATTTCCAAAAGGCCAACTTTGTTGGAGATGTTTCCTCTACAGGTAATACCAGTTTACCGGTATCTGGAAAGGAACCTCTGGGAAGAATGCTTAGACCAGTTAGTTAGGTTGTGCCTTGTGTGTGGGGAGGTATCGCAGCTCTTTAACCGTGCAGAGTTGCAGGTCTGCATTTAAAGTTGGAGGGACGGTTTTGGGTAGCAGCCTCTCCTTACCCTTGGTGGAGTACCACTACGCTACCACATTCTCTTTTTGTGTCTGGCTGAAAACATTGTTTCATCAAAATGCTGTACTGAAACCCTCGCTGATTTCTCCCAGAATGTACGTGCTTCTTGGAGGTGCCATCTAAGTGGTGATGCACGACTTCTGCTGACCAGCCAGCTGGTGTTGTTGCAGAGGAAGCTTCTGCTTAACAGTCTGTAACTGATTCTGCTCCTTCTGATAGCATTTGTTCTGGCACTGCTTTCTAGTGCTGCGGTTTTTTATATATTTATTCTGAAGTTATCCATAATCCTTGACAGTCTTACGAAATTAGATGTGCTTATGAACTGTTCCGAGCCCTCAGTTCTTTGTGTGGATGGGACTTTTTTCTGTGCTCTGTCTAAAACCTTGGGTGAAGTCTTTCACCATATCCTGTAACTGATTTAGTGCCTCGTTGTCTGACTTGCTTCTGTTTTCTTTCTTACTCCCCTCTACCTCCTCTGTTCTTGCCAACTATTGTAGCAAGTACTCTGTCATCTGTTAGAGACCCTTGACATGGGAACAGTCATCAGGTGTTTCTGGCTGTGTGTGGTGGTGGAGAACAGTTTGAATCTCTGCTTCTGGGCAACAGAACAGTTAATAGAAATAATCTACCTCACCTTCTGGTGAACAGGGTGAGATCAGGTTCCCTGGTGAGGACTCGACTCTTTTGAAGTTTGGTAGTCTTTTGGAAGATCCTCTGTTACTGTTGTGCAACTTCCCCGTTGCTGCGACTCAAGACTCGTTTTGTGATGTGTGCGTTTGTCCTAGTCTGCTGCAGTAGACACAGACGTCACTGCTCCCCTGAAGAGAGCAAAATAAAAAGGGTTCTGCGATATTTTGGAAGGGAAGGTTTGTTAGATGAAGACTGTTATTTTTAATTCTCCATTTTACTGATCACGGAGAGTCATTTTTTGGGACTCCTTTACCCTCCGGCACCTACATAGGATTGTATCTTTCACCCTTTCGTGTAAACAGATTACAGAGATACAAGCAGCTCATGTGGACTCTCCTTGGCTGCTTGGTTGAAGCTGAACTTGTGGTTGCAATGGAGATGTTAGATGGTGTGCCAGGACCAGCAGCCTGTGAAACAAATGAGAACTCCTTTTCAGAGAAAAATGTCTGAAACAGGACACCCAGTACTCGGGTTCCTGCTACCTCCTCTTGGAACTAGCAATTTGGGAACCTGTGTTCTGCCTTTGGATGAAAAGCACTCACATAGGACATGTTTAAAGCTAAGGTGGCTCTATAATGTTTGGAAGGTGGAGGTATCAGGTGGTATCAGATATTTGTGTATCTTTATGATGAATGTTAACACAATGTGGATGATAATAATATAATGGATGCACCAAAGTAGAGAGGAGGCCAAGAAACTTTTAAAATCCTTTTATCCTTGACATGAGCTAAAGGTGGTGGAGTTACTTCTGAACGTACGCCATTTCATGGGCTGGCAGAATGGTTTCGGAAAAGGTCATGTTTTGAAGCTGGCGGTCCCTGGTAGTTAGCACTGTATGAGAGAGGAGAGCATTTGAAGGTGTATGTCAGAGTGAACCATGGCACCAGAGCTGCAGGTTGTGGTGCCCTGGCTGGTCCAGAAGATTCCTGTTGCTCTGCAGGAGCGAAGCGGAGCAAAGCCTTAGGCTGAAAGGGCTTTTTCTTCCCATCAGCATCAGTACAAAGTAGGTGTGGGCTGGAATTGAAAGTCACAAGTTTCGGTAGATTCAGACATTTCTTAATCCTTTTTGACTGCCCTCAGTGCTGCCTCCACACTTTAAACCTAACATTTTGAGCTGTTGCTAATTATTTCCATGCAGGGTAGTGGGGCCCTCTGTCAACTTTGCTGTGGCTTTTCTGGGTTTTGCTGTGCTGCCGTTACTCCCTGAGCTCTGTTACCTCAGCAGATTAAATCCTGGGCAGATTTTGTTCCAGCGTGGCTCTGGGCCGTCTCGGGGAAGCAGCTCCCTTGTTAAGTTAATGACCCGCGTCCTGCCTCCAAGGCCTTCCCTTGCTGTGTAGCCCCAGGGTGATGTACAGCGTCAGTATTTATGAACTGTCTCTGTCCTCCTGTCATGGTTCCTCACCTAAGGATGCAAATAGTGTTTTACTGTCCCTGAAGGCTCTTTCTGCTGCCTCTGCCAGTCTCTGCCAGCTGAGTTGCTATTTCCTTCCCTTTTCATAATGCATCTGACAAAACTGCTTTCCTCAGGACAGCAAAATAGCAACAATCAACTAATTTATGTGTTATTTTCTGAGGTAATTTGCTGCCCATGTTTTTGCATTGAAGTTTGTCACTTGCTGTTTCTCACTTGTACCTGCAGACATGTTGACTCTTCCCTTTTCACGGCCACTGTTCTCCGCTGGCTGGTGGCTGTTCTCCTCCTCCCTCAGGATTTCCTTCATGGCCCTCTCCTCTCCGCTTGGTGTTCCTTGTAGCTCTTTGATGACTTTTCAGGTGCCAGTGGAAGGAGAGTGAATTTTTGTGTGCCCTGAGCGTCATCAGACACGACCTTACTAGCACATTCAGCTTCCCTTGAAGTTTCTCTTCATAAGGTCTCTTCAAAGACTTTTTCCCATGTCCTGGGCCTCAGCTCTTGTTCCCATCCCCGTCTCCTGCCTTCATCTCAAATAGTCTTGTGCACTGGGGTGAAAACTGCCCTGCACCGGGGATGCAAGTGTCTGTTTCAGCCACTTCCCATCTTGTCTCCAGTCTTGAATGAAAATCTTTTCTCCTAGGAAATCCCCTTCTTGCTTGTGTTTTTGTAATGCCACCTCTGCTGATTTCTGCCAAGTGCTCAGGAGGCAAGTTTTCTTGTAAACACAAAGTTGTATTGCAATGATATTACTACAAAGCCAACTAAAAACCGCTTACTTGGAAGACATTACTACTCTACTTTTTTTTTTTTGGCAGTGAATGATTTGAGAAACATAGTTCTCAAAGGTGGTAACCTCACTGGTTTCGTGCTGTAGAAACAGCATCTTGTGTCTAAAACACCTGCTCGACTGTACTTGCTTGGTTGCAGCATCAGGAGTTAGATGCAGTAGAAATGCTGAGGAAAGAAAATTGGTCAAGGGACCAGCCCAGACAGCTTGTAAATAAAGGCAGGAAAAATATAGCAAAGTACAGGCAGAAAGAATAAAGCAAGACTAAGATTCTTTTAGGAAAGGTACTGGCAGTGGTCTCGGCACATCTGTGCTACTCTGTTTTGAGTTTGCATGTATGCGTGTGTATGGAAGAGGGTGTCTTAGCAAAGGAGATTCTCAAGGAGGATTAGAGGAGAGCACTGAGAACATTTGCAAAAGCTGTTCCATATGAGGTAGGAGCATGTGCCAAGTGCTGGTTTGAGCTACTCTCAAGGTGGTGATGGTTCCTGACGTCATGTGCCAATAAGAGGTGCAAACTGACCCCTTGATACTGGCAGAGAGAAAAACATGATGTTGGGAAAAGTCAAGACAGGTCATCTGTATTTTGGATGGAAGAGAGGGAAGAGAGGCAAAAAAGTACCATTAAAGCAGTAGAGCAGAGCAACAAGATTTTTCTTGTAGGGATGAGAACAGTTACATTACTTTGGTCAGTGCTCGATGACACGGTGTGACAGTGACTGAGACCCAGTCTAGTCCCAGTAGTTGCTTTACTTAGGTGAATCAGTAGGGAAAGATTGTAAGACAGTCACGTGAAGAAGACAACTCGTCCTAGTCTGAGAGTGAAGGTTTAGGCGTAGAGATTGCTAGCTTGGGACTGTGATTGGCAGGGAAAGTAGACAAGATTTCCAGCAAGGGGGGAAAACAATAAGGTAAGGTGTAGATAGCAACATGAAATGAAGGGCTTCGTTTCTCCTCTTGGGTTAGAATTAGTGCCTAGGTGTCCGAGAAGCATCAAAGAAATTAAGATTTTGATTCAGACAAAAGGAAATGGCACTGTGCTGGCTGCATAGATACAGTATAGTTATTGCCCACATGTAACATTGGGAAGGGAGGACAGAGCCCCAGAGACCCCAGAATACTGGGAAGAGTGGCACATCATGGGAGCAACCCCAATCCTGCAGGTTAAAGAGGGCGAGGAAAGGGAAAAGATGAAGGTTTATTTAGGCAATAGGAGGAAAAGTAGGGACAGATAGGTAGGAAAGCTGAAGGAGGATGGAGTCTGAGAAGGGGAATGTGATCAGATATGTCTGTGGTAATAAACGGGTCAGAAAAAATGATATAAGAAACTGGCTCTGAATTTCAGGAAAGGATTTGGAGTGTAAGTCAGAATGAGGTAAGGAAAAGGAAGTAAAAAGAAGGAACTTCATGGAGCTTTACAGATGAAATACAGGAGGGAGATCAATGGCACTGACATCCAGGATGGGTAGAAAGTCCATTTTTGGTTTGGGAGCTTGTTTGGAGGTTCTGAAAAGGGTTTGTTTTGGGAAACAAGAATGGATGCGGGGAGATAGCAAAACGTGAGCATGGAGGAAAGAGTAGGCAGATGTGAAAGGAAGGTACTGAAGCATTAGAGGAGGGAGAACGAACAGGAGGTCAAAGATATTTAGAGTTTGTTTTGACACTGGGGAGGGGTGGGTGTATGTGAAGGACACCCATCTGTTCCTTTGAGATAATGGAAGGAAATAGGTCACTAAGTGAGGATACAAAGCGAAGGGCATGGGGAATTAATAGACTGATTGGGTTGAGGGAGAACTTGGCTGTGTGCATGGGTTTGATTTGTGAAGTGTCATATTTGTTACATTTTCTGTAAATCTCCATTTCTTGATTATGTTTTTGCAGTTCGCCTCCATGACAGTATTTCAGAAGAAGGTTTCCATTACCTCGTCTTTGATCTGTAAGTGTCTGTCTTTGGCTTTGATGCTTCACCAGTGATACAGACACGTGGATGGTTTACTAAGAGTGGCATAAAAAGCACCTTCATTAATATAATTCTCCCTTTCTCTTTTGAGTCCTGTAGATACCTCTGGCCTATTTGACAAAAATCCATTGATTCTGTGATAGGGGATGGACCAGGAAGGCTCCTGGCAGCAGGTGGAGGTGTGGGATGGCAAAGGATGGTTATCCTGTATAGGGAGGCTGTTTGACTTCTGTCCTTGAGGCAGGGCGTCAGGGGAGGGGTGTCCTGCCCAAGCTTAGCATATACTCCGCTCTCTAGAGGTGCAGAGGCAATTTGTGCCCAGTGTTTCCACAGGGCTGTACGCTGTTGGTGAGATAGCAGTCCCAAGGGGGTCGGTTACTTGGACATTCCAATACTGGTGCTGTGGTGGTGGAGCTCTGCCCTGGCTCCCCTGTGTCTCAGGTCCCCATACAGGCAGCGGAAAAGGGCCCGGGCAGGCAGCCACATATGTCCCCTACAATCTTGAGCGAGACATGCACGGGCTCTGTAATCTCCCTTGTTTTCTTGCACTCTAGGGTTACTGGTGGGGAGCTCTTTGAGGATATCGTTGCCAGAGAGTACTACAGTGAAGCAGATGCCAGGTAAGACTGTTTCCAGACCCTTCTGTGTACATGCCACGTGTGTTGGCAAGTGGAACGAGCTTCCTGACTGCTGTTCTGTGCATGGCTTTGTTCTGACTCTCTTGCTCCCCATCTGGAAAAAACAATTCCTCTTTCTGCTCTTAGCATAAACTGTTGTCACCGGTCAGCTCGACTCACCTCAGCTCCAGCCCCTGCAGCTTGCAGATGCTGTGCTCTTTGCTGGGAGACCCGGTCCTAGCGGCTCTGTCTGCCTGACCTTTCTGGTGGGTGGTGACAGCATGTCCTTGGTGAGCAAACGTAGGGGAGAGCTGTCCTGTGGCTGCGAGAGCACTGTCTGCTTGGCCTCTGCCTTCCCCTCATAGGGGTTCCAGCGATGTGCCATTGCTGTTGGGCAGACCCATTCAATTTGCCTGGGTGAGGGTGTACAGGGCTGAGGGGAAGGCGAAATTTTGTGGAAGCTCTCTCTGGCTGCGAGCTGGTTGGCGCGGTGAGGAAAGCACAATATGTAAGAGCAACCTTTATCTTTTCATATTAAAAAGATTTAGAGTTAGGCTCCTGAGTGTGCCCCCTCTCTCCTGTGCATGACCTTCCTGAAATGGCCTGTCCTTGTCCCGCGGTGGTTTATGCGGCAGTAGCTGAGTGTATTCTCTGACCCATCCATCTGCTGGACGTGCAGCGTTCGGAATCAAAGCTGGGATTAGGCAGCTCCTGTTCTGCTGTAGCAGGGCATGGGAGTGGAGTGGCCCCATGGTGACATGTCACCCTTGCTTATTCTGCACCCGTGCTCTTATCCCATCCTGACCCTTGCTGGAGCAGAAATTGGGGGAGCCATGAGAGGAGAGGGATAAGGAGAGTAGGGGGTATTGCTGCAGGGTGAGCTTGGTTGGTAGCACTGTGAGGAAGATGATGCTGAGGAAGGGGAAGAGTGTAGCCTGATGTGTTAATATAGATACTGTTGTGGCCTCTGTGGGCGCTTGTTCGTTTTCCCCATGGTACACTTACAACCTCTGCCTTCTGGGCATTGCACAATGCTTTCAAATGAGGCATTGAACCGTGCACTCTGCCGTGAGCCGTCTGCTGATGGGGAAGGCCAGTGGCATCGTAGGTTCTGATGGAGCGACTGGCAGAGAGGTCTGAGAGTCCTGTAGATGTTTCCAGCGGGGTGTACAGATGTTGTAGGCACAGACTTTTGGACAGATACATAGTCACTCAAGCCATTCTGCCTCGAAGTTGAAAACTTCTGAGGTTATCAATCATCATCCTTCCCCTTGTCCCTCTTGCCAGTGCCAGTTCCCTGAAATGGTCAAGAGCTGGCAGTGACAGGCAGTGGTCAGGAAAATTACGGCAGGGTTAGGGGTAAAGGCAAACTGTCTGTTGCTCTGTGAGCTTTCCTCAGTGTGCTCAGCCCTCTGACTGTCAGCCGGTCAGGTCTCCAGTGCCCACAAAATGACAGAGTGAAACTCCTCCCTTTCTCTCCCCATGCCGAGCTGAATTCCAGAGCAGGCTGGGAGAGCAAGGGAGCGAGGTCCGTGCCAATCCGCCGCGCTTGGCTCGCCTGGGACACCTCACACTTTTGCCATTTTTGGCCAGAAAATCTCTCTCACTCAGACTCGACTCTGTTCTAATTATACATTTTTGTTTTGGGAGCGGGGAGATATTCATGGACTCCGACCCTGAGGATTGTACTGCCAGCTCTGGAGGGGTGGGGGCAACAAATACACAGTGCTTTACCTCCTCTCCTCTTCCTTCCCTCACCCTCTTCCCATCTTCTCCGGTAGCCAGTTTCCTTTCCCTCAAATATTTCACTCATTTTCGAGTTTGTTCCCCTGGGATTTGTAGAATTCGGTGAGGTGACCGACTGATCCTGCAGCGAGGACACAGCCCCATCTCAGTTGCCCACATCAGGGTGCTCACTGCCCAACCATCCTTGTCAAAACCCCTGCTCCATTCCACACTCACCCTTGGGAGCTGAGGAAATTTTAAGCTGAAGAGATGTTTTCAGCATGAAAACACCATGGGTGTGTTGTGCTGTCTTTACGTGACAGGTGTAAATAAAATTTTGCTTTTGTCCCTGTGGTTACAGCAGTGAGAGTGGCAGAGACGAGGTTGTCTGTGAGCTGGGGGAGTGCAGCACACTGCACTTAACAGGGAATGAGGCTGCTTTTCAGATCACTAACCCCTTAAGTGGGATCTGTACTTAAAAGGCAAGCGGGTGTGTGTGCACATTGTGTATGTAAAGTGCTTGAGATGCTGCTCTGAAAGCTTTGCAAACTGGCAGGCACCCAGAAGTCGTCATCCTGAATTTGCCAGGGGAGGCTGCTGCTCTCTCAAAAGTTTGTTCTTTGCTCGGGACTAGCCCATCTCAATGTTTCCTGGAGCAACCTGGTCTTTCTTGCCCAAATCTTGGGTGCTGTTTCCAGGCACTGGGGTGCGTTGGGTCTCCTATGCGGGGTGGGTACTGTTGGCTGAAGGAACAAGTGAGATGCTTGTTGTGATGGGGAGGAAAGCAAGGAGGTAGGAGAAGAGGCTTTGTGGTGCTGCTAGAAAAAGGATGTTTAGCATCCTGTTGCTGGGGATGTCCAGCTGTGGTATTCAGTGGGCATGATGAAGAAACTCAGCCTGGGTATAAAAGTTAGGGAAATAGTTCTGGGGTGAGATGAGCTGCCAAGTGTATGTCTATTTGTAAATAACTCTGCATGTCTCTCCCTTTATCTTGCAGCCACTGTATTCATCAGATACTGGAGAGTGTGAATCACATTCACCAGCATGATATCGTGCACAGGGACTTGAAGGTAATATTTCCTCTGTGCCACAGAGGTTGAGGAGAGCAGCCAGGGGATCATTGGAAGAAGTGAGATGGCAATACTGGGTTGCCAGCTGGCAGGGTTGTTTTTTTCACTTGAACTGGGCTCTGGGGTTCCTGAAGCACAAATTTCACTCCTTCAGAGTTTTCTAGAGGGTGTGCTGAACTCCCAAGGAAGTTTTCAGCCTTTGTGAACCTTGCCAGCTCTCAGCCTCTCTGAGACAGCTCCAGGATGGAGTAGTTGTGAACCTTGGAGTGCAGTAGGCTTTCAGAGAAACTTGGGCAGGATTCATTATAATGAAGGACACTTCCTAGTCTGCCATTGAAGAGATCTCTAGAGACCTGGGGCAATCTCTGTTCAATCTGCCAGGATGAGTTTGTCTGCACAGAGCATGTATATTTTTATTCTGCGCTGTTGCCAAACACATGCCATTGGGCTAGGGCAGAAGCACACAACAAGAATTCTTCGTGTCGTTTCATTCCTCTCTCATCAGTAAAAACGCTTTTAGTCTAAAACCAAAACTGCTGGCCAGTTAAACACCGGGTGAATCAACCGTTTGCCACATTACAAGGCATTTACAGACCCACAGCCCCCGCAGTGTAGTTATTAAACTTCCCCTCCCACGCAGTGCCAGCTGTACTGGGAGCTGGGCAGGCTCCAGAATGAATGTGGGAAGGTCTGCCTGCCCTGCAGCCCTCTCTGTCTAAAGTGGAAATGGTGACGGCCACCAGTGGTCCGCTTAAATTAATGCAGGATGACACCTGCTACTAGTGTTGGGTTTGATTTGTTATACAACACATAAGGGGGAAAAGTATAAAAATATTTTGCAGAGAGCAAGGTAATAACATGTTGTGAGCTTGGCTGTGGTGTTCCTCCGGGGTTTTGATCTACTGGACAGCTATTAACCCGTAATGTTACTGGCAAACTCGCTTTTGGCCTTCTGATTCAGAGCACTGTGAAAAGATGCAAGTGATCTACAGCAGGATGGCTGTCTGGGTTAGAGCTGACACCTGCTCTGGAGAAAGCAGCCTCCAAGAGGCTACTGCCCAAAATTCCTGTTTTCCAGTTACAGGATGGTTTAAATTGTGGTTGTTGGATTTTGTTTTGTTTTGGTTTGGGTTTTTTTTTGTATCCTGTGTTGAGATTATAATCTGTTTTGCTTCCCAAATTTTGTTTGTGTGAAAGTTGTGAACTTGCTTAGAACTTATCAACTGTTAGACACTCCTCACTGTAGTTAATGTGTTTCTTCTGCTGCTTGCTCTGATTCACTGCAACTTTCCAGGCCTGAGGAGTAGCCATTCCATTTAGCAATAACAGATCCTGTGCCCTTTATTTAATATTTAGCTCCTTGCCAAAAGCTTAGCCTTCAGGGTCGGTGTGTAATAGCTGCTGAGTTCAAGTGAAGTTTGGTCTTTTGCACCTCCCTCTCTTAAGCCTGTCTTTTGGCTGACATGCTCTTCAAGAACTTCAAATGTTGAACTGCCCATAGGGACCATAAGAAATCAGGGAATTCATTCACATCCCTACCAAACCCTATGTGAAACCTGAGACAACCCATATGTTGGCAAACATGCACATGGATAATCACTATTAGCCTTAAGGTGTTCTTAGCTGTGTTTTAGAAGCAGAAAATACTTAGCTGGTACAAGCCTGGCCTAAATTTCATTGCTTCTTAGTCAATCCAAGCCCAGGTGTGATCTGAAATTGGGAAGGATTTTCTGAGGACTTCACTGGCTGTCTGCTTTAGGGTCTTGTTTACACATGTGAATTTTCACTGGTGTGGCTTGATTAACACGATCTTTTCCACTTCCCATATAGTGAAAAACAAGTTGGCATCCAAATGTGTTGAGAGCCAGTTTCCCTTCCTTCCATACTGCTTATGGCAAGGACTGGGATGGGCAAGGCTGCTCTCCCTTCATGCAGAGCAGGAGCAAAGCACTTGCCCAGTACTTTAAGGTGTTTGTGTCATGCAAAACAGGGACAGGGGGGTTGCAGTGGGATGAAACTGGTGAGCAGGCTACAAAAAAGACCTGTATTGGATTTGTGAAACTGAGACAAGCTCCTGTTTCTGGATTTCCACCCTTCCATCTCGCTTGCTTAAAAACTCAAGTTGATGTGAATTGCACAAATGGCCAAAAGGGACTAGGATGAGAAATTGCATTTGTCCTGCCTGTCTACAAATTGGGTTTCCTGCAGAGCTGTCATAGCCGCTGCCTTAGTGGCTTTGGTGTTTCAAAGGGTCCCGTGTAACGTGCTGCCCTGGTGCCGCAGAGAAAGCTGCTGACTCTCAGTACAGTTTTTGGAATCGTGCTAATTCTTCTGCTGGGGCACAGCAGAGTTATGATTGGAGATTCCTCTGAGGGGCAAAAGTCTCTCTCCCTTTTCCTGGACACACGGGCAAGTGACATGGTTGCTTGTTGTATAAGTGACAGTGGCAGTGGCAAGACAGCGTATTTTATGCTGCTGTAAATATGTAGCATGAAAAAACAGCTTACCAGAATACTGATTGCTGTGCTGCTTATGCCAATTTGAGACTGATGTTTTTCTGTAAGGGATGAAAGCTACTGCCTATCCAGATGATGCCTTCCCACGTTGCGGTGCTGTATTTGGCAACCCTTATTAGCGTCATATTTACTTTTCCAGTGCCTTGGGGACTGTGTAACATTCATGGGGGGGAAACATCACTGCAGATTGTATCTACTGCATTTTCCTCCCTCCCACCTCCCCAGTTACTTTCTGAGGGAATGACAGAAACTAATTTTGGGTTCCGTGGTTCGGGAACTGTACTGCCAGTGCCCTCTGGTGTCAGCATGTGATGTATGGGCTGGGTTGGGACAGGCCTTGACTTCCACAGAGGATTTGTGTTAGACTTGAGGATTTTCTGCCACTCTAGGTCGAGGCCGTTTATTGCTGTTGCTCTGCCTCCACCTGAACAGCTTTAGTAGGTTCCTGCTAAATTCAGGCAGCAGATTCAATGTAATGAGGTGAATGCTGAGGTAGGAGACTTTAACAAGGATGTCAGTCTTTTGTTCTTACTTGCTTTTTTCTTCCTCTTCCCCAGCCTGAAAATTTACTACTGGCAAGTAAATGCAAAGGTGCTGCTGTGAAACTGGCTGACTTCGGGCTGGCTATAGAAGTCCAGGGAGAGCAGCAGGCCTGGTTTGGTAAGAGGGTTTGAACTTTCCCACTTTCGCTTCCTCCTTTCCTGGTTGGGGCACTGGATTGAGTTGCACCCTCCCCGAGTACTTTCTCTCAGCTCTTCCAGCACACTTGTGTGCATTTGGCACCGCCGCTTCCCCTCCCAAGCATCTCAGCCTCTGGGTCATTGAACACAAGCCCGGGTGCACTAGAGGAAAGAATATGATAAATAATAAAGACAGAAAAAATGGCTATGTATTTCTCTGTTTTTCTTCTCAGTTTACAGCACGTGCCTGTGTCAGAGATGAATGCAACTGCTAAGTTTAGACCCTGATCTGAACTTTCCTACTGCTCAGGAGTGTAGACATCTGGAATCCTGTTTGGTCATTTTACAAAAATGCATTTGACCTGGCCTCCCTCAGGCACATTTGGATCTGGCCTTATCTTTGTTTAGCTGAAACATAATTAGAAATTGGGCCTTCTCAGGCTAAACGCGGTCTCTGAGACTCTGCCGTGCTGTGGAGATTCATGAGAGATGGCTGCTTCTCCTGGTCTGCCCACACTGTTTGGCGATTGGATGAGTCCCATCTGTGTCTCGTGTTTTCAAACTCCAAGCCATTATTTGTAACAATGATATAAAGCCTGGCACATGGGTCTGTGCTCAGCTGCTTGACACAATCCCTCTTTCTTTTCTATTTTTCCTGCTATACATAGACACTCAATCCCATCTGATTTTCTTTTCTTTTGCTTTTCTTTTTTTAAACTCTTTCTGTTGGTTTACCAAGACATAGCTCTATCAAATATGAGATGAAGGGTGGGAGATAGCTGTTGGAATTTGCTGGTTACCACTGGGGGATTTTGTGATCTCTTTTGTTTGGGTAACACGAGTACTTCATATCATCCGTTTCCTTGCAGGGTTTGCTGGCACTCCAGGCTACCTCTCCCCCGAAGTCTTAAGAAAAGATCCTTATGGAAAACCAGTGGATATATGGGCATGTGGTAAGATTCTATCACAACATTTTACACTTAACCCCGTTTCATGTAGAAGAGCAATTCCTTATAATCTATTGCTGGGAGGGTGCGCAGTGCTCCTTCTTATTGGGTGGAGAGATGAAGGCACACTTGAGGATAAGCACCTTGTGTAGCTGGAGTTATTACTGGAGCCTGAACTCGTTTGATTCTGACTCCTAATCCTTTCCTCAGGCCATTGATCAGATGTTTGAGACTTAAGAGATAAGACCTGTCTATGCTTTGCAGAGTCAGTTGTTTAGATAACAATTTCCTATTACACTAACTATGTAGAAGATGAAATACTGAAGAGAGCTGATTTTTTTAAAAGGAAAAAATGAAGTGTAAATGTATCTGGGACCAATAAGTTTAAAGCTATGTGATATCAGTGTCACCTGAGAGGGACTAAACGGTTCTCTGCAGGCCAGGAGTGTTAGTCAGTGGCATTTTTGTCCCAAGACCATGCACAGTAAGCATCTAAATGCCTACACCTTCCTAAAAAGTCCCTTGCTGCCCATCAGCCCCAAGGGATGTGGCTTCATTTTATTCTGAGAGCAGCTGGGAGTTGTAGCTCACCAGCCACAATAGCCAGAGGAGAATAGAAGGACAATCATGCACCTTGTTCTAGCTCCTGGCAGCTGGTGTTGAGCTGAACATGAAGTGCCAGGGTGAGGTTCAGCAGAGGAGAGAATTGTACTGTCTTTTTCTACCTTGGAAGGCTAAATGTTATGGCAAATGAAGATATAGAGCAATCATTGCCTTGGGGACTGTCAAGAGGGAAGGAAGAGGGTCTGAAGGAATAATTGGCATATTAGCCTAACCATAGTGTATCTGTGTCTCTCCCTCCCAGGAGTGATTCTGTACATATTGCTAGTGGGGTACCCTCCCTTTTGGGATGAAGATCAGCACAAACTCTATCAGCAGATCAAAGCCGGAGCCTATGACGTAAGGGCACTTTCTTGCTGAGTACCTGCATGGGTGTAGAAGCCATCCAAAAACGTGGCACTATCTTACTTGGTGTCCAGCAGCAGGCCCCAAGCTACTCTGCAAAGTGGTGTTTGGCGAGTTCATATACCTTGTTGTCTTCACTGCCTGGGATACAGTCCTGTTGGGGGCTACAGAAGGCATATGTGGAAAGCATCGCAGTGGGCACCAAGACGTTGCTGGTCATTAGGGAAATGCAGATCTGGAAATACAGATGCTGGGAAATGGTGTTTTCTAGTGTATTGATCACAAAGTGCTGTAGACGTAGCCATTGAGAACTTTCAGGGGAGAAGAGGGAAGGTAGAAGGCAGAAGTCTGTCTTTATCAAGACCGAATGAAAAGTGTGGGGAAGTCATCTGTAGAATAATAACTTAAATTATGGCCTCTGGTCTCCTCATTGCCATAGTGGAATTTCTTCCAGCTGTGGAAAGCGTGGAGTCCAGTGAGAAGATTGAATATCAGGGGTCTTTGGAGGGGTGGCTTTCTGGTGGGGATCAGCATGGTGGGTTGGAGGCTCGGGTAAAAATCCAGAGTAGTTCATGGAACAGTTCTCAGAGCATGGCCAAACTGAGGTGTAAAAAGGTGCCTGAAGGAGAGGAATAGCAAGGAGGTTAATATTGGGGAGCAAAGGTGGTGTAAAATGTGGTTTGGGTACCACAGCTTGAATGTTTGACATAAATTCTTCCATGTAAGGAGAGGCTCAGGAGGGAAGAAGGAACTCCAGAAATCCTAGCTCAAAACCTGTGGGCATGAATATCAGGAGGAAATTGGGGAGTTAAGTTTGTCCTGTGGTTTGTATTAAAAAAAAAAAAAAAAAAGAAAAGAAAAAAAACTAGTGAGGGTTGTGCTGGACCCCAGTTACCTCCCAGCTTCTGTGCCTGAGACCATGAGAACGACTTTACTGGTGAGAACAAAGGTCTGCCTAACCCCATGTCCTGGCTCAGTGGCTTCCTGAGTGAAAGGAAAGTGATGTACTTGTATGGCCTTAAATGGACTTGTGTTCTTCTCTTGCCTTCCTGCCCCTCTTGTTTCTGTGTTGCTTGCTCTCCCTTGAAGTGTTTTTGCACTAATTATGTTGATGAGGATTTTCAAAGTATTTCAGGGGTTTTACGTCTACCTCCTTCTGTAAGTCGTGAGGAGTGAAGTGCCTGATGCCTCCCATCTACCCCTTGTTTGTTTACGAATTCTTACCTGTATTGAACGAGTTGCAGTAGATCCCTCCCCTGTTTTGTTTGGTAGAAAACAGTTCAAGTTTTAGAGGTGTACATGCCCCTGGTGTCCTTACCCCAGCACTGAGAATGCACTGGACTGGTCTGTTGGTATGTCTTGACCATAGAGAAAGTGGCAACTGTGAATAGGAGTCCATGCTGTTGGGTATGGGCTTTGCAAGGCATTACCGTGAATCCTTTAGAGTCGGGGTGGTGGGATGGTGTTCTGGCCGAGAGCTCCATATTGTAATTTTTGAATAGTCTCTTGCAATGTTTGCAGAACAAATTGTATAATGCCTTGTTGATGCCTGAGAATGCAGAAATAAGATTACATGTAAATCAGATAGGGTGGGTGTATTTTTATGATCCAATTGAGCAAAGCACAAAATACAGGAGAAAAGAGATGGGGTAGACTTTTTCTAAATGTTGTAGTACTGTAAGGAAATGTTCTGAGTATAGAACAATTTCCCCCCCTCTCATACTTAAAGACCTGGGGCTAAACCCAACAGCACATTTGTCTTTGTGTTCTCAAGTTCACCTGTGTATGTACAGTAGAATCATAGGAGTGAGACGTACTGCATTTAATCTCAGCATGCTGTCATCTATAGCACATGCAAGCATCTGGAGGATGCCATAAATACCTCATCTTGATCATTACTGGAATTATGGGAGAGAGCAGTTACCCCTCGTGGATGATCAGCAACTGAAATACTTGAGATTCTTCTCTCTGTTTCCATGCTCCTGTATTCCCATCCACTATTACATCTCTCTTGCTCCCCAAGTAATGATTTCTGGTATGGTAGGTGCTTGCTAACACCTTGCTGGTGGTTTGCTACACCGGAGTGACTGGTATTGTTCCAGGATATTCTGCTTTATGGTGGGGAATGTATACCTGATGGGATGGTCTCCATTAGTGGTTTTTGCTTTCAGGAGGTTTTGCTGTAGTTAAGTGTTTGTGATTTTTGCATATGCTGTTACAGCTTTTTAGCCTGCTGGAGAAAGAGCGAAGTGGCATAAAAAAGACAGTGCCTGTGTTTTTCATGTCTGAACTCAGTTTAAAAAAAAATCTGCGACTTTACTTTTTTGACTGGTGAGTGTGAAAGAAATTCAAAAGTCCGAGTGATTCCCAAAAGGCTTTTAAGCTGTTAATCTTCCTGCCTGTGTCTGGTGAATGGTGCAGGTGTGTCCTGCTGTCTGGTACCATTCAGTTGCTGGATTCTGTATGGTTTTTGTTCAGCGTGGGTTTTCATAAAAATTGGTCTTTTGCAAATATGTTAGCCCTGGTATCAAAAGGGCAAAAGCTGGAATTCAGCTGTGTAAGAGGGAGAATCTCTTCTGTGAGTAGGAGATATTTTCAGTTCATCACTTGTTCCTTCTTCCTCTTTCAGTTCCCATCACCTGAGTGGGACACTGTGACTCCCGAAGCCAAGAATTTGATCAACCAGATGCTGACGATAAACCCTGCAAAACGCATCACAGCTGACCAGGCTCTCAAACATCCATGGGTCTGCGTAAGTGTTTTCCTCTGTTACAGGTTGATTTGTAATTTACCCTGAACTGACACGTCAAGAAGACTGAGCTGCAGAGGAACCCAGAATAATATTTTAAGTATTTGAAATTGTGATTTAATTAAATTTTTTTGGAGGCTGACCTTCAACAAGCCAACTTTTGTTGTGCTACAGTGATTTTGTCTCTGCTGTAGGGAAAAAAAAAAAATCTTATTCTTTCAGAAGTTTTGTGAATGTTTGTAATGTCTGGTTTTCCCCACACCTCCTGTTCCAACCCATATCATCCTAAAATGTCAGATGGACTTTGGCATCAGATAAGATATTTTAGGATTATTTTGTTCTTCTCTACTTGGGTTTATTGCATTGGCATCTTTGTGATGTTGGGACGCTTCTGCTGTGCTGCAGCTTATCTGGCTGTAAACTTGAAATCAGCAAAAAGAAATTTTTTTTGCTGTTCTGCGAATGTATTTTCTGCCTGGCCAGACCCCGCACAGAAGTATTTTTAAACTTTTGCAAAGCTGGCAAGGAAATCCCAGACTGCAGCTGGGAGTGGTGGTAGGGGAAGGCAGCAATGGTGCACTTTTATCTCTGCAGGATGAAATAGTTCCACCTAAGTCTAACCAGATGCTCTTGTAATACCACAGCATACTTTTGCCTTCCAGGATGTGTCTAGTTTCTTCCTTTACTCATTTGTTATTGAGAAACTGTGATCGTTTTTTTCCTTCTGCCACAAACCAACAAATTAGCAATTTAAACTTATGTGAACATCTGTGTAACAGGAATGTAGTGTCTTGCTGTAAAGTGATGCAAATTCCTTGGAAGTCAAAACGTCACACCAGCTGAGACTTTGCATCTCTGTTCTTTTTTTCTCCTTGCGTGCTTGTAATCAATAGCAGTTCCTGCCTATTTAACTTTTGTCCCAATGCCTGTAACCAAAACTGTATGTATTATGATAGCTCACTCCCTGTGGCAGTGTAATGCAGAAGAGTTCGAGAGGCTTTCCCTCTCTAGGTTATGGGGAGTTTGATTTCACTTCAGGGCAGTTTCAGCCTCTCACCCAAACTGTCTCTCGTTGAGTCTGTTGTTTCCATTCACTCTGTGATCTCTGCTCGGGCAGCATACGTTTTCTTTCTGGAGGTGTATTACCCCTCTGAAGTAAACATGGTAAGAAATCTTAAAAGTTCACCTGAGACACTAAGTTTCTTAGCATCACTTGAACTTCTGAAGGACATGTCCTGACTCTTGTAAGCCCACATTGAACAACAGGACTTCAGTGTCACTCCTGAAGAGGCTGGATGAAGAGTGACCACCAAAGTTGTTAGAGGGCAGTTTAGTTACATTTTCCCTCTGTGTGTCCTGGCTTTGACAACAGGATCAAAGCGGAGATTTCCCATTAAACTAGCTGATTTACAGTTATTTGGGGTATTTTTTCCAAGCAGGAGAAGGGTAGTGAAGGGTTTGTACACTCTAATCTGCCAAGTTAGTAATTCACCCACTGTCCTTGTAAAGGGAATTCAGGCTTGTGGCTCTATGCAAGAGCAACAGTCTTTGGCATCAGTCTCTGGTTTCCTCATGTGCTCCGAATGTCTGGCAGCATCAGTCTCTGATTTCCCCATGTGCTCTCAGTGACTGGCAACACTTCTGGGAAGTTCTCTTTTTGCAGCTGGTGGGATCCCCATCTTCTGTGAGTGACAGGTATGTGTCACTGGCTGGAGGTTATGCTGAGGGTTTTGCACAATACAGGTTGTGGAAAAAGCTTTTTGGTACAATACAGCTGTACGATCTTCCCTCTTACACACTGAAAATCTATTTCTGTAAAACCAGTGCAAAGATGCTAAGGCCTCTGCTAGTCAAGCATGTACATTCAGGGAGTTGCCATGTCCAGGAAGGCTACCACTCACTGGTGTTCCTGTACTGCTTGGAATTTCCCCTTAGAGCTGTAATTAATGCAACTCAGATCTTTTCTGTAGTGCCTCTAATGCAGTCCCTTGTGGGATACGCTTATTGGTTTGACTTTGTCTCACTATCTCGATCCATCTGTGTGCAGGAGAGATAGGGAGCGTTGGCTCTCACCTGTAGCTCAGTCATAGTTCCTTGGGTGCAGCCCTTTAATAGCCAGCCTTGACATAAGGTGTCTTGCTGTATTGGGAAGTTCTTAATGTTTTGGGGTTTTTTTTGTGTTTTTTTTTTTGGTGCAGCCAAGCAGTGGTGAGAGCCTTGGTCATGTCAGCTTGCATGGCACAGCTGTGTATGAATGGAGCAAACTCTCCTGGTTGATTTGGTTTAGGGTATGTTCTTGACTTTGTGCTTTTCCTGTTTTTCAGCAACGATCCACTGTCGCTTCCATGATGCACAGGCAGGAGACTGTGGAATGCTTGAGAAAGTTCAATGCTAGAAGGAAGCTAAAGGTAAGTATATGTTACTTTTCCCTGAATTTGCTTTTAATCCCCTGAATTTCAGGTTTATGCCTTCCTAGCAACAACAACAACAACAATGTTCATCTCACTACCATTAGTGAAGTACCTGATGTGGTCTTCTGGTACAGGGTACTAAAATAGTGTATGGAGAAGCTGGGGAGTTTCTTCAAAGCTCTAAGCTTCCTGGCCGTCTTCTGCTACATAAGAAGCATGCTTTCTGCAAGAGAGTTGAAATAGAGCCACTAGTTCTTAAATCCTGGAGCTTTTAGTTCTGACCACTCTCTGCCTCCTAGTAATAGGGTGTTGGTTGCTGGTAGTCAGGACCAAGTCTCTGGCCTGTGCATGAAGCAGTTATTTGCCGTTTGAAAGCCAGGAAGCAACTATATGTCTAACTAAGCATAACTCCTAGTGCCATTTTAGATTCCTTCAGCTGTCCTGCCTGGCCTCTAGCTGCTGCTCTGGAAAGGCAGGACTCTGAGCGGTTCTGTGGACAGTCAGGTCCAACAGCCACGTGTGGGAATTCTAGATACACTAGGACTTCCCAGGGTAGCATTGAGATACCTCTGCTTTGGCACCAGAGGCATTGTGTTCTCCGTGGGTCAGCCCAGACCCTCTCCAAGGTGGGTGATGGTGTCCGTTATCCTTGCTTTCTCTTCCCCACAGGGTGCAATCCTCACGACGATGCTTGTGTCTCGGAATTTTTCAGGTAACTTCTCTCTGTTCCTACCCCTTTCTTCTGTTTTGTTTTGTTCTGTGTGAGTCAAGGGGTATTTTAACCATTTTGGGGGTTGAGTAGGAGGGGAGGGAATCTGCTCACGATTTATCGTGGTGTAACAGTGGTCCCTTTGCCTTGGCAGGTGACCAGTGTGAAATGGGAAGTGATTTTTTGGGGAGGAGCACATGGTGCTGCAGTCTGGTATAAAACAGAAATAAAGTCAGCTGCCATGATCCTCTCATGATATTTTGTTATCAGGTTATTTTAGGGAAATTCTAGCTGGCATTTGTTAGCTTTCACATCTGAAGCCAGGCATCAAGAACCTCTTACTAGATAGCAGTAGATTCCTTTGGACCTGAGGCAGGGACACAGGACAAGTAATAATATTGGTGAGAACAGGAATGGGAGCTATTTGGATATTGTATTACTTTGACTCATCATAAATGGATCTGAAGCATCTGGCTATTAGAGTTTTTCCTTTCTTGAAGTCTCAGAATTGGTTTTCATCCTTTTAAGCTTAATAACTGGTAGTCTGGCTCCCACCCAACTGCATTACGTAGTGCACTTACTGCAAATGCAAATCTCAACATGCAAATCAGTGCTTTTTGGGAGATGATTGTCTTGTCTCAGCACATCTAGGTGATGCAATCTTATCTATGTTCATTTCCCTTTGGGTGGAAAACCTCCATTTCCAAGTGCTTTTGTTTTATGGGATTGATTGCTTGCTTTGCCCTCTTTGCCTTTTTTTTTTTTCCGCTTTTATAAAGGGCAATCATTGAATGCATGAGTCAGATTTTTATTGGACCTGACTACAGTTACTCTCAAGTGAAAATCTGCTGTATGGATTATAAGTGATGATGAATGAAATGGAAGTGTATTAATTTTGTCTGGCCATTTACTAATGGTGGATACCAATAATTATATTCTGGGTGATGTTACAATAAACTTGTAGTTCAAGTGAAAACCTCTGTGCAATGATCATCCCAGCAGTCAAAGTGCGCATTCGTGCATACGTTCTTCTGTGAAATCAAGGCAGTGTTTTTAACCTCCTGTGTAGGTATCATTTTATGTTTTTTTAAAGAGAAAAATTAAAGGATGTGAAATCAAGCCACAATTAATGGATAACCCTCAGCGGATTCAGAACAGCTTTTCCCTGGTTTTTGCTTTCAGGTGAACCTGTGCCAAAATGTCAGGATTACTTTGTGGCTACAGCCACATTTCTCTTTACTGCATTTCTGATAGTTTGGCCTTAAAGAGACAGAGAATAATTTTCTCTGTTCACCTGTCCCAGGATATCACAGGACTTACCAATTATTCAATGTTCTCTGAGAATGATTCTGAAATAGCCATTTGAGGAGCTGTGGTGCAATGGCAGAGCTTCCACAGGACTGTACAAAAACTGACATTTTCTTGGGCTTTCTGCTGGTGTGAATGGGTTTTGATCTCTTCACACAGCTAGCTTTTATTTCACTTAATTGATGATTCTGAAATAGTCAGGATTTTTATTTTCTTTAAGCAGCAGTTTTAGATTCATTTTTAGTCTGCAAATGTTGTCACTTCTAATGAAGCTGCAGAAGTGCTTGAGTAAGAAAATCTCCTGTGGCCCAGATTTTGAGTACATGAAATGCCTGAGAGAAGGGTTCTTCTTAATGGTGTGTGACCTATACATCCCCTTATTCCCTGAGCTAGTATCGAAGAGGAAAGGGCTTGCTCTGCTCATTCTTCTCTGTCTCAAGGGCTGGAGCTGCTGGATCCGCTTCAGTTAACAGCTGAAGAGACGGAAATCCTAGGTGGCCCATAGTGAGTGCAGGGTTCTCGCTGTCGATGAATTCTGCTTTGAATATAAGCTGTGATCCCAGGAAATGAGACGTGCTGAGAAACGATCCAGAAAGAAATGTTGTGAATTTAGATGCAAAGCATCCAAAGCGACTGCGGGTAGTGGTGACTCCTGTTTTCATGTGTTTTGAAAGCAGGGAGATCAGCTACTCTTGCTTTCTTTGCAGGACTGTGTGGAACACAAACTTGACTTTTAAAAATTACTATTATTATTTTATTTACTTCTGTTTTTTAATTGCTGTGATTGAAATACATAAATCTGCTGGAACAGAGGAATATGTATGTGCTAACTGGAAATAAAAAACATTGTAAAGTCCATGTGGGAACTTTGGGTAGAGCTCAGACTTTTCCTATCAAGACAGGTCATCTAATTGCGCTTGAAAAGTTATGAAAGAACTTGTTTCTTTCCCTAAAGACCTTAAGGGTGTTTTATTTTCTCTAATTGGGTGACACTGTTTTGTCGGCCTCTGGAAGCCCCATTCCCAGCAGACAGGGAACAAGATTTATGAAGATGAAGCTCCTTCCTGTCTGGGGATGAGATCTTCGTTAGAAGCTTTTTTACAGATGTTTTGAACCAAGAGGAAAACAAAGGCTCATGTGACCCTGGTATCAGTTAATTAGGTGTGATAGTACTATCTGCAGGAAATATGAGAAGACTTCTTTAATCCTGTGTTGTCATTGCTATCTCCGCTGTCACACGTTTTGTAACATGAAGTTCCTTCATTCGACAGTGTGGTTTTAGCTTGTGACAAGTTCTATGCTCGAAGAGTGTGTAACAGTACTGTTCTTTCTCTTTTATTTCCATCAAAAAAAGTTCTTCCTTTACAAAGCAAAAAGAAAAAAAAAAGTGATTTCTGTTCTTTTGTGAGTAATCTGTTGCTTGCTAGGTGCCTTTTGCCCCAAGTCAGTTCCTAAAAGACTGATTTGGCTTCTTTGCCCAGTTATAGTATATTCAACAATTTAATACTGGCTGTTTGTGGTTCTTGTAAACGGTTGTGTCTCAGGTCAGCTGTAGGCCAGTTGTTAAAAGCAGGTACAGTTGCACTCCTTTCAGTATGAGTCAGGAAATTGAGACCTGGTTATCATCAGGGGTTTGTAGCTTCTGTCCACGCTCTGGTAGGTATTCACTCAGCTGCGAGAGAGAACATTGCCCTCTAAACGTGGCTGTGGGAGTCACACCATGGTACGCAGAGGATGATGTGGGTGCTCGCTTACAGCTTTTGATGTTCAGGTGATCCAAGCAAACACTCATCTGATCTGCATTCACTTACAGAAGTGCAGTCAGATACATCAATTGGTTAGAACACATGCAAGAAACTCCTAAATCACCTTCTGAAGAGTAAGTGTAGATTTATTACTAGGAGAAAGCTGGCAAGGTTTTCAGGAATGCAGTGTTTAAGGGTGAAAGTGAGCCTGCTATAAACCGACTGAAAGGATGGACGTGATTGCAGAAATGGCTGTTTCTAAGAGGAAAAGCAAAGTGCTGAGAAGTGACTTTTCCTCATAAGTTAATTTTTATGCAAGGCTTACTAGTGGACTACATGAAATTCTTTAGCATTGTTTTCCTCCCTGGATTGCAACTGTTAATTGGGGGAGGAGTTGTTCAACAAGCTTTCACACTCTCTGAAATTCACTTCTCTCGAGTGGTTCAGCGTCAAGCCCTGCGTGCTGCCCCGTGTTCAAAATAGATCCTAAGGCAGACGTTGCATGTAATTAAGCCTTATGCCTGAAACCTCTATCTTTAACTGATGCTGAGCTTTTTTATCGGGAATTGTCACTGCTTGCCCAAGTCAATTTTGTAAGGGGGCTATTATGGCAGCTTGTGACAATAGCTGGAATTCACTGTGCGTCTCTGCAGATCCTTATTAACTCTCTGATGTGCAGTTTTGGGTTGAGAGAAGCTGGAGGCAGATGCAGGGAGCAGAATGCTTTCTAAGTAAAGAAGAGCTGACTATGCCTCTGCATGTTTGGTGTAACCCATACAGAGATGTTTTAATCTGACTTAAAGAGCAGGAAGGAAGAAATAATACTAATATTGAAATATTTCACTCTCTGACAACTCCCCTCTCTTCTGTGAAATCACTCTGCTGTGTTTAAAGGGCCACTGCTAGAGTGACTTGTGCCTAAATAACCATCGTGGCAGGGAGCTAAGCATTAGTCTTTGCTCTGTCTTGTCCTTAAGAGGTGTTCTTTAGGGCCACGAAGATGATCAAAGGGCTGGAGCACCTCTGCTACGAAGATAGGCTGAGGGAGCTGGGGCTGTTCAGCCTGGAGAAGAGGAGGCTCCGGGGAGACCTAATTGCAGCCTTTCAGTACCTAAAGGGGGCTACAGGAAGGCTGGGGGGNGCTAGTTGAGGGTGTCCCTGCAACTGTGGGGTGGTCGGACTAGATGACTTTTGGAGGTGCCTTCTGATTTGGAGGATTCTAGGATTCTTGAAGTTACGCTGCAGTCATTGCCATTGTTTGTCATGGTAGCCAGAGGTGCCTCCTTGTGGCTGTATGCTGACTCTCGGTGGGTTTGTGATGAGACATCAAGTTGAGAATTACTTAATCTGACTTTCTTTGAACTGCGAATAGGAGGATGACAAGCTGCAACTCTTTGTCATTGGGAATTCTGTGTTGGTATGATAAGATTTTTATTTTAATAATCAAGTCTCAGCAAAGTCCCATATTCTTTGTGGTGTAAGTGCTTGTATTTAGAGGCTGGGTTGTCTGCTTAGACCAGCATCATGAGTTGGTCAGGCTTAACAAAAGCAAACTCAGTGTTATCCTTGTATCCCCAAAAATACTCTCTGGAAGCTTAACCAAGATGAGACACGTGACAGAGATTTGGCAGCTGGGGACAGGGCAAACCCAGGGCAGGCTGGGCCAAGGGCTGCTCTCGCTGGAGGAGGAGTGGGGCTGGCAGGGGGAGGCACTACCCATGGCTGTGTATGGAGCGGGTATTTTGGTCCCTCATGCAAATTCCCTCCTCCACTGCCTCTCCTCAGCTCTGGCACATCCAGTGTCTAGTGTTTATTGCTTATGAGTTCAGCTTTAGGGATTTGTGTTTCTGCCAGGAGCATGGTCCAGAGCCCAGGCTGTTTCCCATGGAGGCCAAAAACTGATAAATACGGGAAGAGGGAGGAGTATATGGGGTGTGTGCTGGGGAGGCCCTTTGTGTTCCTCTTCAGAGATAAACTAGAGGGTGTCCTGTTAAACCAGGAACAGAAACGTGCTTTTAAGGTACTGGGTTAGTGTGTGCTTTATATTGCTTCATTAAAGAGGACCTGTTAACTCCACTGAGAAGAGGGAATTTAATCCCTTTAACATTTAGAGGAAGTGGGAAGGATGGTGAAAATAAATCTTGGTGTGTTATGCCTGGAAAACTGCAGAGCACAAGTAGAAGACCATTTCCAGAACAGTAAAGAATCCACCTTTGTGTATCCTTGGATTTTCCCCCCCCCGTTGTCTCTTTGCTCAGCTGCATGTTGAGTGGTGCTACCTGCCTTTTACAATTATTCCTGTTACAGAAAGTCCTGTCTGTTGCTTGCTGCAGAAATTGCACTTGCATCCTCTTTAATTTCTGTCTGGCGACATGTACAGGTTAACCCGTGGGTAAATCTGTGAGCCTCCCTTTTTATTTGAGGTGGCTGCAGTCATCTTTGCAGGTGAATGCATTCCGTGGGCTCTCCAGCTGCCCTTATAAACCGCAGCGTGATGCTTGAACTGAATACGCCACAGACCGAGTTTCCTTCTGCAGTGCTGGGGATGCTGGTAGCAGAATGGTGTGCCCTGTGTGGAGGTACCAGCAGAGGATGGGGCTACACCGGCAGGTTGTGAGGGGAGCACTGGATTAGCATTATATGGCACTGGGCCACAAGGAAGGACTCGCAGCTGAATTTGCTTTAACACCATAGAATGTGATTTCTGACTGTCTTTCGTCCACGAAGACAAATGTGAGCTGCAGGAGAAACTGTAGAAAGTGTGGAAAAAACATTGCTTCCCAGTTTGTGTCTGGGTCATTCCCAGGACATACAGTGGTGCTGTTTCCCTTCTCTGATGATTTTTTTTTTTTTTTTTTTTCCACTTTAGCAATGTCCCATTTTTGGTATTTGTTAAGTTGCAGAACCCTTTACTCTTTCTGAAGTGTTGTAAGGCCGTAAGAGTTTCTTGTTGTTGTTGAGAGATGCCTTGATGTATTTACGGCAAAAATGCTGGGCCCCTTTTGGCCCCGTGACACCTCTGTTCTCTTCTCACTTGCATGTGGAATCAAGCTGATCTCCCTCACCATGACTTGAAGGTGGCAAGAACTTATCTTTTAGGTTCAGTCATGCAAGACTTTAGTAAGTATACACTCAGCAAAAAAACTGTGGCAGGGCAGAGGGGTTGCTTGGGATGATTTCCCTGCCCACCTTTCTGTGTGCACACCGAAGCATTGTGTTTTGATACATCATATTCAGAAAACCTCTGAATGAGGCTCTTCCAGTGTTCTCGCATGGTTTCTGAGAGCAGGAATGAAGACAGGTTTCTGATCTGGCTTTATATTTGCATTAGGGTGTAGAATTAGGAAGACCAAATCAGAAATTGTAATAAAATTATATAGGGTGCCATCTCTTTATTGGAGGAGACATTGTAGTCAGTTGCAGCAGCTCAGCTGAAACTGTCTCGTTCATCCATATCTGTGGGGTCATGTTGGGGGGAAGGCAGGGTGGAAAGTGCTTTTGAGTTGAGAGTGAAGTATTTCAACAGCCGTGTGAGCGTTGTCTTCGAACTTGCCTTGTCTCTAGGCCTCATCTTTCCTGGAGATAAAATCCAGGTTAAGTGTCCAGACCCCTGTGCTTCTTAGGGGAGGCGTATGAGTGTGGTGGTCCAGTGGGTCTCCAGCGTGCTGTTTACAGTTGAAACAACTGGATGCATTCTTCATGAGTAGGCAAGCTATAGTTTATATCTGTGGAGGTTGCTAGATGGGGACTTGCTGTTGACAGTCGTTGTCAACGTACACTTTTCTGTAATAGATGGAGCAGCTCCATCGTCAGTCCCAAGCCTGCTTGCTGCCAGGCCTTTGCTGTGGGCTCCCTGTCTGTGCTTATCGAGCTCTCACTGTCATTGCTAGTGCCAGTTGTTCAAGCTGAGCACAGCAGAGCGTCTTTATCTTTCAGTAAAGAAATTCAGCCTAGTTCTTGTCTCTTTTCTCACTTTTTTTTTTTAAACAGTTACCAGATGCTGCCTTTTGCACTTCTCCCATCTCTTCCTTTCAGCAATCCAGATGTTTCCCCAGAGTAACTGTGAATAGCAGTAATTAGGAGGCCTCTGTGTTATCAGTGCCCCCTTTATAAGCCAAGTCTGTTATGTGAATGGCTGCACTTGAGGGTAAAACCTTTATCCTGTTGCAAATTATCTGGCAGACTTCTTTAGCTTTCCTCCCCATGACTGTTGGCCCTGGATGGAGTCACAGTGTGTGAGTGGAGGATTGAAAGAGAGGAGCTCTAAAGTCTCAGACTTGGTCTTCCAGAGATGGTGAAAGTGGGAGCATTTTTGCCTAATTCAGTGAGCAGTAGATAGGATGGGTGACCCTCTGCTGTCAGGGTGGATTTGATGACTGACTCATGATGCCTTGTTTTCCCAGGTCTCTTGCTGTTACAGAGGAATTAGCAGGATGGTTGTCCTTCTGAAGTCTTGTGTCAGTTCTGAGGGAAGTGGGGAGAGAGAATAGTCTCAAAACTAAAATCTGACCTACTTCTGCTTCTCTCCACAGCTGCCAAAAGCCTGCTGAACAAGAAGTCAGATGGAGTGAAGGTAAGCTCTTGCTTTTCCATTTCACTGCCTCTCCCACCACCCGATCAGAAGGCAGCCACTTTCACTGGTGCCCATCCCCTTCCAGGGTAAAACCTGCCTTGTGGCTGGGGTTGTTAATGTTCAGCATATCGTTATGAAGCCCTGGGTGAGATCTTAATGTTCCTTACATGCACCTTATACGTCACACAACTGCCTAAGTGCACTATTGTACCAGCAGGATTTCTGTCCCCCCTTTCTCTGAAGCGTGGAGAACTGGTCAGTGCTGTGGAGTAGGAAGACCAAGGACTTACTCAAGTGTGACACATGCCTCTGGCTATTCTGTTCTGTTCAGTGCAGAATGCTTCTGGGTATCGAAGTTACACAGAACAATTGTCAGTGACTGACGGTACCCAGCCGACCCTATGAAAATCTCTTTGTCTCTCCCCTTGGACATGCTAAATGTTGAGCTAGGAAAAGGGATGGGAAAAGAGGAGTCTCCAGATGTTCATTTTTGGACAAAATGAAAACTGAATCTTGTATTAGAGCTCGGTCTGTGTTCCTCAGGGCCAGGCACTCTCCCCCTGTTCCGCTTCTGAGGGGAATTATTTTTTCCCCCACTTCAGTGCCACTCTTGGTGTACGTGGTTCCAGAGATCAGGGCTGGATGTTGTTGCAGGCAGTAGCCCTTTACCATCTGCTACTGGAGTAGAGACAGTTACGGGCTAAAGCACTGTCTTCCCCTGACTGTCCCAAAGGGTAACAGTCATCCACGTGGGAGAGTAGGGTTTGGTTTACGTGCTTGCATTTCCATTTGAAGTCCAAATGTTTTTCCACAGCTGTGAGGTGGAATAGTTCATCTCCTGGTTTTGCACTGTGGACAGTCTTCGTTCTGCCCGTACTGGGGTGCTGACAGGCACATTGCAGGACCACAACCCTTGTTTCCTCCTGTTCTCTTTACTCTTTTCCATTTTAATGAAGCTCTGTTTCCAGAGGGCTCACAATACAAAGAGGCTGTTGGGGTGGAAAAAAAAAAGAGGTGTTTTCAGAAGAGCTGTATTCGTTTTGAGGACTGCTCTAGTAAAACCTGCATTCTTACAGTTCTGCTGTGTTTTGCCCTAATGACACATGAGTCTTCGGGGTTTTTTTGACCAAAACATTATGTGGAACTGCTGTTCTTGCCCTAGAATACTTATCTTTGAAATGTGCCTGCAAGAGTGAGCTTTTGTGCCGTTGCACACGCCTGCCTTTCATACAGACACGCATCGAACACATGCACGCTAATAAAGCATGTGTGTTTGAGCTGTCACATCTGTTGGTATGGAAAATGCTGCAGTGAAATCCCAGTGGAATAAGAATGGATGATTCCAAATGTTACGGACTGAGAGCTAGCAGATACATGCTTCAAAATCCCGATGTGGCAGTTTCCAGCAACTGGAAAGGCAGCAGATAACGTGTCTATATAGTTCTTGTCACCTACTTAGAAAAACTGACTTTCTTCTCAGGATTCTTGTTTTCCTACAAGATCTCAGGAATTACTACAACTTGGGTCAAAATCTTCCAGAAATGGACAGATGATGTGCATGCAGGTTTTGAGGCACAGCTTCCTGGTCATGTAGTTACAAGGATACCTATACATTAGAGGCTTCCAGCTCCACATAAAGCTTGTGGTGTTTGGCTCATTGAGAAGACTGTGTCTTGCTCTGTGAAAAGAGTCAAGCTGGATTTGCTTTACTGGCTGATTTGAAGTATTCTTCAACTCTTCACAGTATATGTTGCTCCTCATCTACATAATTGAATACCTGTGATAGTGGAAGGTAGACTTGAAAGCATGGCATTCTCTGTACATGGGAAATGGGCTTGCCCTCTGGGAACTTCTCTACTTCTGCAGGACACTGGAGACCTGCAGACAAGAGTCTGCACGCAGCTTCCTTGCTCCTAAGTAAGAGAACCCAAGTGGTGTCCACGGGAGGCATCACACGCTTTCAACCTGGGCTGAGGTCCTCATTTTCCCCAAATGGCATCTATCTTCAGGTGTGGCTTTTGAGTCCTCATTTCTATAAGCTTCAAAACTCAGAAAGAAATTACATGTTTCTTCTTAAAGCTGGTGTTTTGAGTAACCCTCTTGCTTAATAGTGCCGACTTCTAGAAGCAGAGGAAGATTTTCCCCAGTACTAAGTTTGGACGCGATAGAGAGCAGGCAGTGGTCCAGGGTGTTGGTAGGACGTCTTTAACACTTCTGTTGTAGGACTGCTGTGTTCACATGCTTATCTCCTTCCTTGCTTCTACTATCTACATGTACAGTGGTGCTTCCCGTTAGTCACCCCTGGCAGTGTAGTCTTTTACCACCTCCACTTTTTCATCCTAAGTAGTTCTGACAAACAACTTTTGCCAGTGACTGGGTGAGTTAAGAGCATCTGGTCTTGCATTACTTATAGCAAACTATGATTTTCTGCCCATTGCAGCAGCACAGGACACAGATACCATGACTTGAACACCAGATTTTCAGCTTTGTGGTATCCTTTTCAGTCCCACTTCCTATATAAATCATTTTACATCAAATGTAGCTTTTGAACAAGCACTGCATGCTGTATTTTTAACCGTAGTCTGCTGCTGACCACATGTGGTCACTCTGTTTCTCATGTTCCCTCCAGATACAGAGACTCCTGGGGGTTTTGGTGGTTGGGTGATGGGTTTTTTTTTGGTGTGTGTGTTTTGTTTGTCTGGTGGCATTTATTTATTTATTTTTCTCCTTAAAACTTTCTTGGAAATTATTTCCTTCTGGAGATTTGAGAGAAAATGTTTGAGTTTCTTCACTGGCTTTATCTGGTCCGGGGTGGCTGTGCTCCATGGGAGAGTTGCCACAAATATCCATACAGTAGATGAGAATGGAAAGACTATTTCTTCAACAATTGATGATTACGCTAATGTAAAAAAATAATGGCTTTAAGCCCATTGAGGAAAAATAACCCAACATAGCCAGTTTGTCTTAATTTGTTCAAGGTAACTTTCCCATCCTTTTGGCTGGTATTCGGAGCTGTCTGTGCTAGAATCCTGCATGATTTGACAAATACAGTAGGAATTCCCATTACATATTATTAAGCAAGTTTGAGTGGCTTTCTCATGTTTATTCCCAAGAAGCCCATGAAAACGTGTGTTGGTAAACATCTGATGCAAGGTGCAGCACGTTGTTGCTGATTCAGTGTGAATGAAAGAGGAATGATAACACTAGTCATATGGGGTGATACGAGCATCTAGTGAGAGTTGTGCTGAGCTCTAAGAAAAAAAAAATGTCAGTTTTTATTTCTCTAGGGATTAGCTTTAGTCGTTTGCTAAAGCAAGCTTAACAATAAAACAGTGGGGATGCACGCGTTTTTCTTGCATTAGACCATTTTGGAAGTGGGGAGGGAGAGCTTAGATCAGGAGGGGAGGACAGGAAGGAAACCATTTTTTATTCCACATAGGTGTGTCCACACTGGGGTGGGTTATTTTGATAGACCTCCATGTGTATGACCCTCTCCTCTAGCAAATTCCTTTCCAAAATCTATTTAAAGCTTTCCTGGTTTTCATTTTGCACTGCTGCTTCTATTTCAAGTACTAATTCTGCTAATTGGTAGATATTTCATCAGCTTGGCACTTGAGAACTTTTCCATTATCTTAAATAATGAATGATTTAAACTGCCTTGAATCTTAAATCGTCCCTGCTCACCAAACCTTTAGTAGTGCTGCACTCACTTTCTTCAGGCAGAGTTTGGATCCAAGCTGGTGAAGTAGCAACGAGGAAGGTCCAGGTTTTATCCCCAAGGAACATGCTTTTCCTCTTTCAAATCCAGAAAGCGAGGCTTAGAAGATACTGAGTGAGGAATTGCAGAGCCATGTAACATACCACGTGTCTTGTGGCCACCACTGTAGGTCCCAGGTATTTTTATTATTTTTTTTTTTAAGAATCTGAATTGATGAGCTACATTGTGCAGCTGCCATTTTAAAATTTATTTTAGGTAGTTTCATGTCAAATCTCCTTGTGTTCTTGTTCCCCTTTCTGCCTGGATTTGCCTCCACTGCAAGGTGAGGGAGGGGTTAAGGAATGGGCTGGGGCAGACACTTGGGTGAAGGTTAAGGACACTTTATGCTCAATGTCCTTTCTCTGACCTTGTCAGGGTCTGGGCTCCCTACAGTTAGTGTGACAGTCGCTTTTTGTCTCTGGGCACCACTTCAAACAGTGGTATTTCCTTTTTTTTCCAAAAGGGAATTTCCCTTCCTACTGGTGTTGAGGGGATGCGTGTGCTTCCAGTTCTAGCAGGGCCTATCAGATCCATCTTTATAAACAGAATTTGGTAATGTACAAAGTGCTATTTTTAGTTAAGTACGTAATTAAAAGTATTTTAAAATTAGGTCTTCTATAAGCTCTTTGTCAGTTTCTTCTTTTTTTTTTATTTTATTCTGGGCACTTTGGTTTGTGATTAGGGAACACAAAATGGTATCAATACTGTACAAAGGAACTTGTGGAGCGTGCTGTGGGATGCAGGAGGCTTTAACAGCATTCACTTGCAAGGCTCTGCATGTTTTTTTTCATTTTCTGCCTTGTTTACTGCACACGCACTGTTTTCTTTCCCAGTAAAAGCAGAAAGGAGAACTCGGCTGAGACTAAAAATCCAGATTTTTTAGTATGACAAGGTCAGTGTTGTAAAGCCTGCCCTTCATCTCGCATAACTGCAAAAAAGCACCAAATACCATCTGTTTTGCTGTTTCTAAGGGATGTTGTAGTAGTGTATGTTTTACGCCTGGTGGGTACCAGCTTTCCCTGCCCTGTGCTCTGTAAGGAGTATGTGGGCAAGGCAGGATGCTCTGTGAGCTGGCACAGCTGCTGAGAAGGCAGTTTGTGAAAGCGTGCCTTGGAAAAGGCAGAGCAGCAAGGTGAACCGACAGGAATCCTTAGAAAAGGGTCAAGTAACATCCATGCAGTGACCAGTAGGAGTTAATGCTCCTATTTCTGTACCTGGACTTTCTATGATCTTAAAGTCACACTGTTTAAAGATTGTGATGGTGAAGCTAAATAAGGAGAACCCACGTTCACCTGAACATCGCTGTTTTATGGTGAACTGTTTTATACAAGATGCTTGGGAAGCACCTTCTACCCACCCGGCTTTGATGCAGTCACTTTTTTTCACTGCATTGTTGTAATGTCTCCAGACTCCAGCTGAGATCAAGAGTCCAGAGTGCTCAGCACTGTAGCGATGCCAAAGCAGAAAATCCCTGCCTCTTAGCTTACAATTGAAATGCAAGCTGACAAAGGGCAGGAGAGAAGATGGATTGACGAAGATGAAACGATTTGCTCAGCATCACAGAAAAGGACTAAAGCAGAAGGAGAAACAGGACCTCAGATCGGCTAGTTCAGGCTGCCTTTCACTGATCTGTTTTGAGTTCAACATTTTTTTCTCTACTTTAAATCCTTAAGTGACTATACTGTCTACAGGAATCTGAGTTGCAGCAAGTGTGACACTTTACCGTAAATATACTGTCAGTACCGAATTGGGGGAGAAACGCGTGTAGAAGGGAGAAATGCAAAAAGCTGTTGTAGAAAGATACCCACGTTGAGTGCCCAGAACTGTGAAACAGGACCTTGCCTGGAATCTCTCTACTTCCTATAGCATCTTCTAGTATTTTCTATAAGTGCTTGGAATGATTCACACTTGCCATTTCCAGTATTGCTGCTATGCAGAAGAGACAGTGGTTCTTCAGGTTGTCTTCTGTCACCTGCTGATCTCTGTTTATTGTTACCTAGAGCAAGAGTCTTCCTTAAGTTTCACTGTAGAGAGCCTGCTCCTCTTGAGATGAACTCCTGAATTTCACATAAATACAGAAACAACTTTAACAAATATTCATTCCTGGATTTCAGAGGGAGAATGTTGTCCATGCTGCATTGGGAGACAGACAATTCTTGGCATTCCCTAGGACATCTCTGCACTGCCTAGAAGTGCTACTTTGAGGTGTAGCTGTGTTATGGAAAGGAAAGAGAATTCTCTCTGTAACTAAACTTCTCTTTAGTTATTTACTTTGGTAAGTAAATGCAGTCACATTACAAGAAGAACAAAAAGTTTTGCTCATTCAGTTGGTCACCTTGGGAAGGTGACGTAGATGGCTCTGATGCAGCTGTTACAGAGGGGATTGCAAGACTGATCTGGTTCTAGTAGTTTCCTTGTGTACATTTTGACTTAATAAGTTTTGATGCTTTAGCACTTAATGCCCTGCCTCCTGTTGGCATTATTCAGTCAGACTTGAGTTGTAATAGTACTTTCATGCTGTGGTCTTGACACAGACCTCACTCCCTACCCTTTTCACGCTGCCTAGCTGGCTTTTCTTCCCCCTGCAATTATCGTAGCCAGTAATAATGTGCTGTCTGGGATTTCTACAGTACATCATGGCCTGTTAATAGACCAACGTTGCTTTAAATTTAGATTGTACTCTAATTAAATTCTGATCTACAGAGGGTTCCATTTCCTCCTGAGTCAGTGTTACTTGTACCTCTGATACAGGAGAGTGATTGTTTTCTGTATGGCTTGGGTGACTTTCCTTTCATATTGAACTTTTTGTTTGTCTCAGCATTTACTGCCCCTTTTCTTGTTTCTCTAACTCAGTGGAAATCTATATGAACTTCAGATGAGACCGTCTTCCTTGGAAGTTTCCCTGCAGAATCCATATAGCCTCTGTTTTTCTGCTGCAACTTACAGGATACACTGAAAATAAAACCTGAAGTTTTGGAGCAGTTTCTCAGATGCTGTGAATTTCCTCTTCTCCCAGTTAAAAGTTCCCTGTTGTGACTGGGTACAGGGATTCCTCTGGGTTGTCGGTGGTCTAAGTATTGTATTCATGCGCTGGTAGTACATCCTATTTTAGCTCTAGCTTGAGGAAAAGCCTGTGGAGAAGCTAAATTGTCCTCAAAGATGATGAGAGGAAGCACGTGTTTGTAAACCAGGTACTGGTTGTGCCTCCATGAAGTGGAAGATTGGTGAGCCAAACACTGAACAGGGCAGTGTTTGGAGTCTGTCCGTACTGGAATTAAAGATCAGATGAGGCAGAAGCTTTGCCTCATCTGAGTTTGAGTCTGTTTGTGCAGTGGCTGCTTGATTCTGGTCTGTATGGTGTGATTAGGAATGCGGCTCTGGGGGTAAGTGGCTCATGGGCACTTCTGCTGTCCAAGACAGGCCAGTCTGTACGTGTGCTTGAGCTCTGATGTGAGCGTAGCAGGGACAAGTGTAGTGATAGGACAAGGGGTCACAGTTTTAAATTGGAAAAGGGGAGATTTAGATTAGATATTAATAAGAAAATCTTTACTGTGAGGGTGGCGAGACACTGACCCAGGTTGCCCAGAGAAGTTGTGGAGGTCCCAGCCCTTGAAGTGTTTAAGGCCAGGCTGGATTGGGCTTTGGGCAACCTGATCTAGTGGGAGGTGTCCCTTCCCATGGCAGGGGGACTGGAATCTTTAAGGTCCCTTCCAGCTGTAACCATTCTATGATTCTATGAAAGCTGTGAAGACTCAATAGGTGTTTGAAATGGGGAGGTACAACTCCATCGCCCATACTGAGGTCAAGAGCTGCTCCAGAGGTGGGCCATGGTAGCATGCAGGAGTCCAGAGCTACATAGCTGGACCAAAACCATTGCGGATTTTGGCTGCTATGTGCTATCCTTCAGTACTCTATGAGCTAGGCTCTGTAATACCTCCCAGTGAGTAGTAAGCCAGAGAGAAAGAGCCTATAAAGTACCAAAGGAGAAGGGCAGATAGAAAAATATACGTGGAGACAGCAGGAGGAAAGACCTGAAAGACCTGCCAGGTGCAGCTTGGACAGGGTAACACCAAGACTGTAGTGAAAGAGCAGAGAAATGCATGCAGAGCCTGGTTTACTGGCATGAAGATGTCTGTGAAGATGATGGAAGATGGCTTTGAGCAAGAGTAGAGTTCAAGAAGGTAGTGTTGGGTTGTGTTTGAGCATTGCTCCCTGTTTGTTCTTCTCTCAGTAGCTGAGAGCGCAAGGTGTTCTGCCTGTTGAGTACCTCTGCTTTCCTTGCCTTTCCTCTGTGTCTGAGTGTGGATGCACCTTACCTCTCCAGTCAGCCCCAGTTTCTGTATGAGGGAGCCTTTCTCCTCCTCGTGCACAGGAGTTTCCTCTTCTTTCTTTAGCCCTTGGGAAAGTCCCTCCTGTTGTGCCCTCCTCCCTACCTTCTGATTCTAGTTGCAAACACACACGCTTGTGCTTCCTCCAAAAGTGAACACTTGGGGGTTTTCTGCCCACCTTTTCAGTGTGGCTGGGGAAGCTGCACAGTTTTCTGAGGTGGGAGAGCACATAGAGGCATCCCATTGCATCCCACATCTTGTGAATATATATTCCTCCCTCTTCTCCTTCCCTTTTATCAGTGTGTGGAGCCATCTATGTTGTGACTTCGATGTTTGAGTGGTTGGGGGAGTGTCTTCAAGCCCTGTCCTTTCCCCTGGTGTGTAGTCAATGATCTTTAATGGTGACTACTCTCTGCACCTTCTCGCCTCTCTGTGTATTTCTGCTGCTGCTTATACCTGCCCCCAGGGTAACGTTATTGGCAGGGGGGACCTTGCTGGCACACTAATGTGTGAATAGTTGCTATGCTTTTCTTCTCATCTCCTCTCTTCCCTTCTCTTTCCCTCTCTCAATGGTGTGTCCAGAAAAGGAAGTCGAGCTCCAGTGTGCATTTGATGGTGAGCACCTCCCGTAAGCTGCCTGCGATTCGTACGTTCCGCCATTCTCATGCCATGCACGCTCGGCTTGTGCTCATCACCCTACATAGCATGTCTGTGCAGGGGGGTGGCGGCGGCGGGGAGGGGGATTGTTGTGCACCAAAAGGTCCATGTCCTCACTAAAAGGGCCCTGTGATCGTCTGGCCCCCAGCCAGTCATACAGTTCCCATTTTGCTGGCAATGCCGTTCGACCTTGCCTGCTCCGAGCGTGAAATGAAGCAAGGCAGTGGTTCTCCTGGGCTCAGCAGAGCAGGTCTGTGCCTTGCCTGGACATGGGGCTTTGTCATTCTGTTGCAGAAGTGCCAAAAAGAGGAGCAGGTGCTTTGCCTGGCGTTGGTGCCGTCATCCTTGGTGGGAGCCCTGCAGTGTAGAACAAACTGGGAGTCGCTCCAAATGTGGCAGAGAACTGATGGGGCTCCACTGTTCAGATGAAATGTGTGGGCACAGCACCGCTGGGCAGCTCAGAGCTGCCGGTCACTTCTTTTTTTAGCATACTTACTGAAAAGGTTTGTCAGAGCCTTTATAATCCAAAACTTCCTTTTGTCCTGATCTCATTTATGTATCCCGGCATGACCAGATACCCAGTAACTGCCTCCCCTGTCCTATTCATTTCTTTTTTTCATCCATCCAGATGTTTGACATCCATAGAATTTATCAGAAAAGTAGTCAAATCCACTCTCAAGGGAGCAAAGAGAAAATTGGCCAGTGCCATATTGTAAGGAGTTGTACACAGCCCATTTGGTGACACCTTTCTCTCTGACACTGAGATATGAACTGTAAAGTATAAAAATTAGTTATTGCCTTTTCTCCTTTACGCAACAGAAAAAGAACAGAACGTCTCTCTCCCCTATTGCAGGTAGGAGCAGGAATGTTACAATACTGAGAATGCAGAATGATTGGTTTCTACATTATGATCTGGAAGATATTTCTCCTCTTCCTACTTCAGTGACAATTTAAAAATATGTAAATGAAAAAAAAAAAGCAATCCTAAAGTCCTGCCTGGAAAATCTGATGTGAGGGACTGACTTTGCACCAGCCCTGCCTTTATGAAACTCCAGGACAGGAGTTTATTTTTGCCTTTCTTGCCTTTCTTTTCTGCCCACTGCCAGCAAAACTTAAATTCCCTCTGCATGTTGTTTTAAAGCAACTGGGATATGTAAATCCTGGAAGTATCAGCCTCAGAAAACATGGCAGAGTGAAGGTGGTTGAGTAACCAGAGACGGCCCGTGTGTTGGTATTTACTTGCTTTTAGTTGGCTGGAGATGTGTGTCCCTGGCGATATGATCACTGGTCTGTTTTCTTTCTCTTGCACCCTCTGTGTTGTTCGTGCCCGTCTGTCTGTCTCTCGTCTAGCTCAGGAAGTGCTGCCAACTGCTGTGCCAAAACTCATCACGTTACGTAGATCTTAAGAAGGGCCTGGCACCTTTTTAGGTGAATTGGCCTCTTTTAACCATACCGCTGTGTATTACTGAGGATCCTGACCTGCCTGGTGATGGTGTTGTTGGCTGTTAGGGAAGGAGGGGTGAGAGTTGGCCATGGCACTGGGGCTCTGGGAAGGGCAGGCTGGTCTTCCAGGGAAGGGCAGTTGCCTAAGTGGGCACCAGACACGACTCTGCAGGAAACCCAGTATGTCAGTTACCTCTGCCTGAGAAAGCTGCGAAAAACACTTAGGCTACATCTTCTGCCTCTTATTTCCTTGGGACTCTGTCCTGGGGTAAAATGCGATGTGATTCTGGACTAGCAAATGTGCTGCCTAGGTCTTCTTCAGGCCACTGGCTGGAGAAGAGTATGATGGATGACCTGGGTGCTCAGTGCAGCATGGAGGGTAGGCTGTGTGCTTTGGGGGTGTGTGGGTTTCCATCTCCCACACCTAACAGGCTGCTTCCAACTTTTTTTCAGAGCAGTGGCTTCCTGGGTGGTTTTTTTTGTTTTTTTTTTTTTCCTTTTCTTTTTCTTTTCTTTTTTTTTTTTCTATTTGGCCTCAGTTATAAAGCCTTCCGAAAAGTCAGAAGTATTCAAGTATTTTTTGTATAGCTTCTTTCATGCTAACTTTATCTTCTTATCCCAGTGGTCTAAGAAAAATGGGCTATGCTCTTCTCACTGGACGAGGTTTGGAAGAGAGATGTCTGCATTAGGATCTCTGTTTCTATAGAAGTACAGAAACCTCAGTGTTATGTGGAGGGGTGGACCCAAGCATTGCCAGAAGTTTGGTTGTGTTTATGCCATTAAACAGCTTGGAATTAATTTTTTCGGGTTGATCTGCTCCTCTCTTAATGTCCACAGTGGCCTGTTATCTCTTCCACCATTAGGCTGGAAATAACCTTCAGGAAGCAAAGCTCTTGGAAGGCCAAAATCTTAGGACAATGCAGGGGTGTATAGGAGCAGGTAGTAAAGAGTAATTTGTGAAGTGTTTCTCCTATTTTAGCTTTGGGGATGAGTGTGTCATATGGTCTTTTCTTTTTTTTTTCCTCGTGGACTTTGAAAGAATTCATCCCTGCCTCTCTCTTCTACTACTTTCCCCTCTCCACCTGCCCCATCTTTTTCCATTTCTCCTCTCTCCCTCTCCAAAAGGGAACTAAGCCAAGGCACGCTGCTTGGGAAGAAAACCTGAAGTATTAGGAGGTGTGCGTGAAGTCTAAACCTCATAGGATCTGTCTCTGGTTGACACATAAAGCCTTTGGCAAATGATTTCCAGCTCTGCATTTGACTTCTGCATTCTTGGTGGTGGTTACTGGGTGAGAAGGGCCTGACGTTTTGCAGTATGAGTTTGAGCTTTCCAAGAATGGTAGGATGGAGAGGTCACTGCTGTGAGCTCCCATCCAGTACCCTGATCTGTAAAGCAAGGAGTTGAGTGAGGCTCCTGCAGCGCTGATTTTGACATTCTCGCTGGTGTCTGGCAGCAAGAGAACTGTATACCTGGTGTGGGAGTTACACAACAGCATAGTTATGGACCTAGTTCTTCAACAACTGACTGGATTTGTGGACTAGGAACTATATACTAGTGGACACAGGTTCACCTACCTGCCTACAAACACAGACTCTACTCATTCCTGATGTAACTGATAGACATGACTCAGTGGGACGTTTCTTTGCAGCAAACTGGTGACTGCTTCACTGTGGTGCTGTGTGAATGCAGGAAATGGAGATTTTATTCTTCTACCACAGCTACAAGAGAGACTGAAGAGGGCAAAGGTGGAAAAACTACTGGGCACCATTCAGAGGACTTGCTACTTGGGCAACTACATGACCTTTCCCTTGTGTCTCACCCCCATCCCTTTCCATATTTTGGTCCTGAGGTCTCTTTGTTCAGATTACAGCAGGGACACCACACACTGTACCTCACCTTTTCTCTACCTTTTCTAGGGCTGACCACACTTTTTCTTGTATCAGTAGATTCCCTGGAACTCTCAGCATCATCACATATCTAGGCCTGTTCCCGCACACGTTGGGACTCCTCAGATACAATTCCCATTTGACCTCCAATTTGAGACCGCACCATGACTATTGTGTGTCTCGCCGATAGTCTCTTTCTCTTGGGGCTGCTGCCATCTCTCATTCTTCTTCACCAAATACTTTTGTCGGTGCTCATTGCAAGATTCTCCCCATACCTTTGGGCTGCTGCCTTTTTCCCTTCCGTTTTTCTTCCTTCTAGCTCTAGCAGTCCACACACATATGGGTTTTGGTACAGCCCTTATGACTGTTACCTCTGAGGGAAGGATGATGTCCAGCCACCTGGGCAGGACTCCTTCCTCCCACTTCTTGGTGATGGAGCCTGTGGGGAGGGGAGGGTCAGAGGAGATGGTTGGGGTTGAAGCAATACTGTCATTTTCTTGCCACCTCTGCTGCCCAGCAGGGGAACTAAAACCATGTTTTTCTGTCTCAGCCACAGAGCAACAACAAAACCAGTATAGTAAGCACTGCAAAAGAAACACCCCCAGTGCAGACGTCCATGGTATCTTCCCCAACCACTATTTTTTTTTTTCCTGTTTGGTTTAATTTTGATTCTGTCCTCTCCCTTTCTCTCCTTCCCCCCCCATCCCGAGTGCTGCTTGTGCTGCTCTGTTTCAGCTTGTGTTTTGGCTTCGTTCTGTCTGTGTCCCTGTGCTGCTGTGGGGCCTGGTCACAGCCTCACGGGCTTTGGGGTGGGGGTGCTGAGCGGAGCTGTGGTTGGATGTGGGGATCGCAGCTTGCCTGGATTTCCCCGTGTGCCATCCCTGTATAGTTCCATGTGTCCTGTTCAACTGTTCCTGCTGGCTTTGGGGTGGCTGGTTTGGAAGAAGAGAGTGGCAAGTTCCACCCACTCTTCAACACCCAGGAAATGGAGGATGGACTTCAGGACACCACAGAAGAAAGGGCAGGTTTTTAGAGGAACCCCTTGATGTTCCATTTGGCCTGCTCAGTTGCTGATGTGGTTGATCCTCTCCAGCTCGCTGTTGGGCTAGCGTTTTCTGGTTTGGGCTGTGTGCAGTGGGCTTCACGGGCTGCCCTGTGCCTTGCTACGTTTAATGGCACAGCTCTGTGCTTTCTGCCTTGGTATATGGTTGGAAGATCAGGCGGCAGAACGACGGGTGACAGAGTGCACATCACTGCACCCTCACAGCCTCGCTGAGGCCACACTGCGAGAGTGACAGCAGTGGGAGGAGGGCACACAGGACTCTAAAGTCTTATCCTGGTAGCAAAGGGATGAGCACAGAAGCTCGTTAGCACCCATAGGCCCGGTAGCTGCTCTGTGTTGTGTGTCTCTGGAGAGTTGGATTTGCCTTTTT
>VZRU01012906.1:124257-145064 GCA_013398155.1 Pedionomus torquatus
TTTTTTTTTGGATGGGATGTGATGTTTTTGTTGTTTCTTGTAGGGCTGAGGGTTCTTGGGACACTTCATAATTTTCTGCATTCCCTTCACTGGTTTTGTTCATTATGGGATTGATACCAAGGGACCCTTTCTAAATTATTAATAATTGTTCTTATTATTGAAATTGAGGCTCATTTTAGAGACTTTAAGCCAAATGTACCTTTTTTTCACAGCCCAGGTCCCTTAGCAATTCCTGTCTGAGAGGCGTTGAGTTGGTTTGGCTTATCCCTTTTTTGTCATGGAAATTATGAATGTCCCCCTTTTTTAGGCTAAAATAGCCAGCAAACTTTAAAAAAAAACCTGGGAGACAAAGGCCCCAGCCCAGTATAACCTTTCCTCTCCCTCTCCTGAAGCATTTTGCAGCGAAGATGCTGCTGAGGGGTCTCTGGTTCCTGAGCAGCTGCAGAGGGAGATGCTTAGTTGCTGTCTGGCCAACCTGATTCCCTGGAGGCAAATGGGGAATTTAGGGGCAGTTGCAGGGAAGCTGGGGGCTTTGTCTCCTTGTGACTGTAGCTTTTTAGTGCAGCCTCTTCCTCTCTTCAGGAAACCTTCTGTGCAGGAGGTGTGTGCTGCGCACGCAAACACACGTGTGCTGTTTGGAGTTTGTGGTTGATTTATTATTTTTTTTAATGTCAGTCACCTTTTCTCCACTNTTTGGAACTGGAGTTTAATGATCTTCCATCCTTTCCTAGGAGCCTCAAACAACTGTTGTCCATAATGCTACAGATGGCATAAAGGTAAGGGATGGGAGTGTTGCCAGAGAAACCTCTGCTCCTCTCTTGTTCTCGTCTTTATGTGTCTTAATTTGGTTTCTACCTTCCTGACATCTGGTTTGTAGCATGCTCCAGGATACTGCTGGCAGCAGACGGGGAGGGTTGTGTTTGTATGGCTGTAGGTCTCTGGAAGAGGCTGAGTTAGGGACAACTTGTCAAATATTGTCATCTCTTTTCTGCGGCGGTGTGTAATCACCGCTCTCTTTTGTATGTGAGGTGGAAGAGAAGATACAGACACTTAGGCACTTTTTTTTTTTCTTCTGGAAATGGAGACCTGTTTCTCTGAGGAAGCCTAGGAGCACTTCTTTAGCTTATTGTGGCTATTCTTCTTCCAAGCAGAAGCAACTCCCATTTGATCTCATTTGACAGAGTTCAATAACTTCTGTCGTGTATAAGTTCTGGGTGGATGGCTTGAACGCCTTAACACGCAAAAGCTGAGCAGAGATGCTGTTGTTTTGCTTAATATCTGGCCTGCTTCCATCCGAATCTTCTCGTATCATCCTCTCCCTGCCATCCCTGCCAGTGGTTTTTGCGCTTTTCCCTATCTTCCTTCACAAACAAATCAAACTATTTCTTCGTGCTCCCAACTGCTGATGCCTGGTAATGCTCTGTTCTGCCGTGCAGGGTTCCACAGAGAGCTGTAACACCACGACCGAAGATGAGGATCTGAAAGGTAGGTGTTTTGCCTGTAATTTCTAACACAGGTAAGTGCAGGCAGGGGATCCTGTAGATTCGATCATTGAACTAGCTTCTCAGACTTCTGCGGCTGACTCGGTTCATAAATTCACCGTGATGCTGTTGTTCCTGTCATGGTGGGGGCCATGCATTAGGGAACCAGCTGATTTGGCCTCTGTGGTATATAAACACTGTTTGCCCTGAGCTAATTTGGGTTTTTTTATCTCAGAGTTGGAATTCTTTTCTCACAAATACCATAATCTGTTCATCTCCAGTCCATATCCCTACCAGTCCCTTGAATTTTGGAGTCTGGTTGTGGTTTTGTGCTGCCCTGTAGCTTACAGGGAGTTGAAAACTCTGCTACTGCTCAAGTCTCCCTCCTTTCTGGGAATCTCTTTAGTGACATATACGCACTTTACTTTTTTTTCTCTTTGGCTCTATTTTTGTTACTAAGATGAAGATCATTCTCAGCCTGTCGTCTCTGAATGGAAATGATGTTTCATGTTCTGGACTGAGGTAGCAGCAGAATGAAAGGCTGAGAAGAGATGTCACACCTTTCAGTGACCATATCCTAAATATTCTGTGCTTGTAGAACTCTTTAGATGAAGGAGCTCCGAGTCCCATGTCTGCTCATGTTGTTTGAGCAGCTGGCCTTTCCCTGATGTCCATGAAAAAGGATGAGCAGGCGCTTTCGTGAACGAGCAAGTTTGGGGATGGGTGAATGCAGTTTGTGTCCTGAGGCAAACATGTTAATAGTTTGCATTTTGAGGCATTCTCCCTGGGATCAATCTGAGCTATGGATCCAGGGGGAAAAAGCAAAATCAATGCTGACCCTTTGGTGTAGTGGCAATGTCACCCCTGGCAGCTGGGCTGGTTCCTGGTGCTTTTCCTGTGCCTTATCACAAGCTGCTGGCTCCTTTTCTGAGGAGTCACAGGGAGTAGAAACGCACGCCAGTGGGTGAGCAAGCTTTGTAATACAGGTTGTTTGAAACAAGACCTGACCTCATTACAGGACAGTGTTCTAGCTCCCACCTTTTTGCCAAAGAGTAATCCATGTTTTAAGAACCCAGCATTAGGGAACAGGAACTTGGATGGTTTTGGTAGTGTGGTAGTGAAACTGATTTATCTCATCTCCACTGGATATCTGTCCAGAACCTTGTCTCTTTTGGCAGCTTTTGTTCAGCAGAGGTCCCAGACTGGAGCCAGTTGAGCCAACGGGTCCTGTAAGTTAGGAATATAGATGCTATGAGGAGAGGATGGCTAAGACTGGAACAGAAGGTGGGGGCAAGGAGGGCAGCTGGCCAGGGCTAAATCTGTGAAGAATTTTGTAAGGCTACATTGCTGCAGATCAAAACTGAGATATTGTTTATTTCGTTTTTGGCAGAGGTGAGAAAATTTTGTTAGGATTTTAACAGAAGGGAGCATTTGAATGGTGGTTGGGAAGGGAAGGAGCTCGCACGGTAATGGTTTGTGCTATGGCCAGTGCTGGTAACTTTAGTGCTTCTGTTTGAAGTGTAGCAGGGGTCACCAGTGTTCCTTTTCTGTTCCTGCCCCTGCACATTTTATGCTAAGCAAGCTCTCAAGCAGAACTAAATGGAGCAGAGGGCTTGGGGTGTTGGAGTTCTTGGGGTTTTGCATAGCCGTGACTCTGGGAAAAGGGAAGTGCTTGTGCAATTAATTCCTCTGCCAACTTCTTCTTTTCAATAGACAACAGGTTACACAGATCCGTTCTGCTGTGATCCATCAGTGACAGTTGCCTTCGGGATATGTGGTTTCCACTGAGGTGTGGGGGGGCTAAAGGCAGCATCCCCCCTTTCCTCTATCATTGTAAATTGCACAGCAGGTCCGTGTTTGTAGAGCTCTCTACTTGGCTTTGCCCTGGAGGATACTCCTGCATGTTTTGTGCCCAGCATTGTGGTTTCTTTAATGTTCTCCTATTTCCTTTCTCTTTTTTTATTTACTGAACTTGCGTGTTTTGTTTGTGTTTGTGTTTTAATTCCCTGCCATGCTAGCTCCCCCTCTCTCCACCGGGGACGGCAGCTCAGTGATTGAAGGACGGAGGCACAGTGAGAGCAAAACACAGACTGAGTCCATGCAGTCCCAGCTTTCTCTCTGTTTCTCAGCCAGTAAGTCCAGGGGTGCAGTGCTTCACGGCATCTTTCTCCCACCCCTCCCTCCACCTTTCCCATTTCTCCTTCCCCAAGGTTTTTTTTGTTTCCTCAACTTCCTTACAGAACGTTGATTTTTCATTTCCAGTACTTCCAGAACAAAAAGAAATCATCTCCCTTCCTGCAAAATACCCTCCTTTGCACATTGAAAATTTCCAAACCTTTCCTTCCCTTTTTGAAAAAAAAACAAAAAACAAAAACCAACCAAAAACCACCCCAGAACCTCATCCTAGCTTAATGGCATTCTCTTGCTTTCATCCGAGCGAGAGGTGGAGATCTCTGCAGTGATGCTGCCTTTTGGGGTTTCCTTGGGCAAGTCCCTGCATCCCTTCATTGTCCTGGTGGCGACTGGGGTCAGTGGTGCGGGTCTGCTTATGGAGGGGGATATGTGAAGCTGCATTCGGTCTCGCTTGTCAAGACCTTCTGAGCACCCCAGAGACAGCCGGTGCTTGGGAAATACAATAGGAATGAAAACCAGTTTTTTACAGACTGCTTCAAGGATGCTTTGGGAGGGAGGCTGTGGCTGTTGGAAGACCCCACAGCATTTCTGGCACCATTGTCTGGTGCTCTGAAGAAAAATCCTTCAATAATGTTGGCTCTGAGGAGCATTTATCTGTTGTGAGCTTTACCTTGCGTGTCTGTTTTGCTGGTACCGTGGTTAGCCTGCCAGCTATGGTGCCGTCTGCCCGATCTCTCCTGAACTGGCTGCCCATTCAGAGGAGCCTGTGGCAGAAAAATTCTGAAGATGGATATAAAAAAAAAACCCTAGTAGGTTGGAGAAAATCTAGGTGGGATTCCCAGCCTTTCCTCTACACAGTATTATACCTCTATACCGTACTAGCTGCCTGACTATTTAAAACTATGATGGAAGGAACCTTAATGTGAGTTGGGAATGTCTGGTCAGTCTGGGAATGAAGGAACAGGCATGTCCTCTTCTGTCCCCTCCTGTCCTCCTTCCCTGGTTTCCTGCATGCAGCACCAGGATCTCACACGATGCAGCAGGTGGAGCCTCTCTGTTACTTATTTTTGAAGTAGCTCTAAGGATGGCAAACTGCTGGTTTGTGAGGTGCAATGGGAAAGGTGTTTTGCCCAGCTAGAACGGAAGGGAAATGATCTCTTCTGAAGTCCTTTCTGCTGTGAACTGTCCGTCGCTGCTTCTTTATTAACTCCATCCTCTTGCTTGTAGCAAGGCCCTGCTTGGTAAACAGAGGAGTGCCAAAACATTTCTCTGCCAAGTGGGACAGCATCCTCCCACCCCGTTCCCCTCCGAGTTGAGGTGTGCAGTGATTTGGATGCCCTACTTTCTTTCCCTTTCGCTCGCATCCTGCACTTGCCCTTGTGCTGCTCTGTCACTGTTCTGACCAGTGGTTTAGGTCACCCTCAAACTACCTCCAGCAGCATTAGTGCAATGCCTACTGTGCTCCGAGGGGTCTCCTGCCCCGGTGCCAGGGTGGTCCCCTCTGAGCAGTGTCCGGCCCAGCTGATGTGTGACAGAGGCAGGAGAGCGGGTAGAGTTTGCTGGGATGTAGATGTCTCTGTGTGCCCACTGGGGTTGGGGCTGTGTGTGTGTTTTTTGTACTTCTGTCTTGGTTTTTATTTTGATTTCTGGTTGTTTTGGGTTTTTTTGTTTGTTTGTTTATTATTTTAATGCTTACATTTGTTTTGCAGCTACACAGTCTTGTGAAGAGAAGCTTCTTGCCTGGGACAGCCCAGGGCAGACATTGGAGTTAGAACGTGCTCGGTCGGAGCCTTTGCTAACTCCAGTAGTTCCCTTTGTACTTAACCGTGCACCGTGTAAGTTAGCAGCTGGGGAGCAGTAATGGAGTAGTGCAATTAGTACTAGTTACTGTAGATGTAAAGCTCCCCTCCTTTTTTCCACCTTCTGTGCCCCTTGCTCCCACCCCAGTCTATCTGAGAAGGGAAGGGGTGCCCTTCTGAGCTGGTCCCCTTGGGGAGGTGATGCTGGCAGCTCCCAGGGCTGCTCCTGGAGGGAGCTGCGGTGCCACAGGGGGAGCGGGGGTACCTCTCAAACATGGCCTGAAGGCTCCCTGCCACCTCTACCAGTGGCAGGGAGGGAGGAGAGCCAGGGGTGAGCCCCTGCCCCTGGGGTGCAAACCAGCCCCTGCTAAAAGTGCTGCCACCCCCACGGTGTCCCCATTTGCAGCCTCCTGCTGGTGGCTGTGGTGGGGCTGCCTCCCGGGGCACCCAAAAAAAGGCAGTAGAATAGCTGGGAGTGACACTTTTGTGCTGGCTTTGTGACACTGTGCTGGTGCATGCTTTGCCTCCCTTTTGTGCCCCTGCGTAGTGTGTGTTAGGAGGCCCCATGGATTCATCAGGAGTGGGAGGCACGAATGCTTTCCCCTGTGGCATTCCGAGGGCTGAATGTCTTCCTCCGTGACATCCCAAGGACTCTCTGTCCTTCCAAAGAAACCAGATCACCTCCTGTGTGCTGGTTGTAGCTCGGGACATGTAGTGAAAGCAAGAAGACGAGCACAGTCTGATGGAATGGACTTGTGTTGAAGGACAGGATTGATGCTGCTGCATGGTGACACTTGGGAGGGGGGTACAAATCTCCTTGAGACGAGTCAGCACATGGTGTCTGTGGTCTGCAGATGTCCTCGCTCATCCCAAATGGACAGCTTTTCCTATGGAGTCCAATCTTCCAGACATTGCACACATCTGTGTGTGCTCTGCATGGGAGAGAGGCCCAACAATTAGCCCTGCTTCATGCAGAAGCAATTCCAGGCAACTTGCTTGTAAAGATGTTTTTACAAAAGACATAGCCCACTGTGTCATTTTGATGTATTCCTCATACACATCTTTCAACATGTGGAAATGTATACAGCCTGAGTGGCAAAATCAGCTCCCTAACTATTATGAGCAAGTTGTCCCCTATCCGAGATATTTCTGCGGCTGGATGGTCGTATAATTCTCCTAATTCGTTTCCAGAGCGGGTGCAAACATCTTTCATAGCCAGTGAGATTATCACCTTGTTGCTTTTCGGCAGCACTTACTGATGGTGGAATGAGATGCACACATGGATGCAAGTTTACAGGGGAGGGCAGTTCAGACTAGCATCTTCTGACATTTAGAGTGGAATTCAGCTCCCCTGATGTGGACATCTAAGATGGTAGGTTGGATTTAAACACCGTCCCCCTAACGATAGGCACCTGAGATGCCTCAGGTGAGGCTTCAGAAGTGCCTGTTTCTTTCAAGGCCTAAAGGAGGAACAGTCAGGTGACTGGTTCCATTTCAGACACCTACATTTTAGATGCCTAAGGGCAGCTAAATTCCACTTCTGACAGTAGGAATTATTTGTAAATTATTTGGTAACATTGAAGCTAATGCTAGAACACCTCCTGAATGTTTGTATAACGTGCAGGATTTTGTACGTACAGGGAAAGCGTGGGGAAGGCTGAAGAGATGTGAAGGTGTGCATACAGGCTCAGGCATATATGTGATGCACATATAGTCAAAGGTAGAACTGGAATTGTGTTCTTTAACAGAGCTGACCCAAACTTTGTGAGTGTTTAGGACTTGAAATCAGCGTGGGTGATGGAATACCTCTGAGGAGATGGGGCCTGGGCAGTCGGCTGTGGGAACCCAACAGAAGAGAGTGCAGAGGTGCTGGCCAGAGGAGCCAAATAACAGCAGACAGCTCTAGGTCCTGTCTTCATCCATCTTGAAGTCCAGAATGGCACTTCAGTCACAGAGTGCTGAAAAGAATTGTGCTGTAGGGATTGGCAGAAGCTGACTGCCTGTGGAATGGAGTGTGCGCTAACACATAGCCAGGACCTGTTCATTCAACACATCCATCCTGCTGCGGTTGTCCTTCTAGCTTGCAGAACTCATCCCTACATGTCCCAGTTGCTTGTTTGCAGCATTCATAATAGCTGAGGTATTGGTGATGGTGGCAGGCAAGTTGTTGGGAGACTTTTTCCAATTGGCTTGAGCTGTGTGGTGGTGATTTGTATATACCTGCTGTGGTGAAGGGTTTCCACATCTGAAATTGCCAGACAAGGGATTCACATTGGTGGGTTCACTGGCATTCATCGAGCAGACTCCCCAGAAGCACCTCAGGCTGTCGTTCAGGAGACACCTCTGGTGCCTTAGATCTTTCTAGAAGGAGGAAAAAAAAAAAAAAAAAAAAAAAAATTTNCATGACATCTTTATTTCTTTTCTCCCTGCATTATGGGATCACCATTCCCCTTTCATACCACTGCCTCCCTACTCTCATGTGGATGGCTGTCATTACTGCATATCTCCAGAATGCAAGGGGGCAGCATCCTCTGAGATCTAGACTAATGGTGCTCTGCAAATTGCTTGTAGGAAGCACCCACTTAACCCCATGTTCCCATTGAAATCTTACACACATTTAAATTGCTCTTTCTTCTTGTTCTCAGTGCGTAAGCAAGAGATCATTAAGATAACAGAGCAGCTGATAGAAGCCATCAACAATGGAGACTTTGATGCTTATACGTAAGTACAGATGTCTTCTGACAGGTTGTTTATTATCACTTTATGTGCAAGTGCTGTTTTGGGCATGAAGAGCTGTCAGGCTTTCAGGAATGGTACGAAGTTTTATGCTTTTTAGCTTTAGGGGTAGGGATGTGGTAGAGCTCTCTAAACGAATATCGAGCAGAAGTCAGGTATCAAACAGCAACAGGAGCAACAAAAGGAAAATGTCTTGGCTCCCTAAGAAAATAAGTGGGGGAGGGCAGTGAGATGGGCAGAAAGAGAAAAAAAGCAAAGCCAAAAACCTAGAGGCTTATTCTGTGTGATATGCCAACTAGCACCAAGTCCCTGTTGCTGCAGTAGGACTGAATCCTCCAGGAACTTACTCCTTGGAGTAGGGAAACAGCTGGGTGTGAGTCAAATGCCACACCAGCACTTCACTGTGTAAATAGCACTTGGGATTAAATGCAGACTGTAAGCCTGTGGTGCTTTTCTTTGCAGAAAAATCTGTGATCCTGGCTTGACCTCATTTGAACCTGAAGCACTGGGGAACCTGGTCGAAGGAATGGATTTCCATAAGTTTTACTTTGAGAACTGTGAGTGGGTAGACTTGGTAACACCGACACCTTTCTCTCTAATCTTTCTTTATGCCACATTTGGGGGGGGGAAATTGCCCTTGTTTTCACTGGCTGTCAGAACCAGCAAGAACTCAATTGTACATCAGTTGTGATGCATTCATAAGAGCCAGCGTGCTTTCTCTCAAAAGCCTTTTCCAGCAACAATTTCCATTCTGACCCCCAGATCCCTTTACTGTAGTCATATGGTTTGCCTGGTGCAAATATTTTCTCTTTGTGGAGACTGCAGAAGGTTTAAAAGTTTGCGGCACCGGATTTCCTACTGATATGGAAGTGGAAAAAATGAGCATATTTTTGTCGAAACAACATGTATGTTTGGGGCAGACATACTGAATGGTCAGACACAAAGATAGTCATGCACAAATCAGTCACGCCTTCACTTTGAGTTTTCCCTGGACGGTTTCAGATCTCTTAACACCTAATGAACCCGTTACATGGATACAAGGGTCACCTTGTCAGCCTGGAGCAGGAAAAAGAGTTGGGAGAAATACTATCATTTATACTAGTGGATTTGTCTCCCTTCCTGTATGTCTCCACAGGATGACATAATTGAAATTTAAATCCTGAAGTGCTCAATTTGTTTTAATTTGGTGGTTAGGTCAAGGTCCTTACTACAGGCAATTCCTAGTTCTCTTGAGTTTTAACACTTCTCTGAGGTGTGTTCATATTTAATGCAGGCCTAGCTCAAAGATCTCCTGGTCATTGACTCCTTTGCAACAATATTCTGTAATTAAAAGACCTTTTCTTATAACTGAAGAAAGAGCTGCACTGATGTTGAAAAGGTGGCAAGTATGTGGAAGAAGTGGGAGCAAAGGAGCCAGGGGATTCTAGGCAATAATAAATGCACAGTTCTTGAGGAGAAGAGCAGGTGATAGGGGAAAGAATTGCTTGGATTTTGCCTGGAAAATTGCAGGAGCGGTTTTTATTGTATCCCAGAATCCAGTGGAAGGTGAGTAGAATACAAAAGAGGTTGGAGGATGTCGGGGGGGACTGTTCTCTTAGCAGTTAAAATGAAGCTGATGGTTTTGCATGTTGTGCCAGTACTGTCGAAGAACAGCAAGCCCATACACACCACCATCCTGAACCCCCACGTCCACGTCATCGGTGAAGATGCTGCCTGCATCGCGTACATCCGCCTGACACAGTACATCGACGGCCAAGGCCGGCCCCGCACCACGCAGTCTGAAGAGACCCGCGTCTGGCACCGCCGGGATGGCAAGTGGCTGAATGTCCACTACCACTGCTCTGGAGCTCCTGCAGCACCTCTCCAGTGAGGATCAAATACGGGTATGAACTGACAGGGAAGCAGTATATCCAACACACAGCCAAGGAACATATGTGGGAATTCAGTATTCAAGGCCATTTAGCTGTGAGAGAAGCATTTTAGTTGCTGACCAGTTGGTGTTCCTTTCTCTAAACCCTGCCCTCTGGACTCGGTAGGGTTATTGGCCATTCCTGACCAACTGGAGCTGTGTGCCAGACAGCTGTCCCTGGGCACAGCTACCCTGGTAGCAGCAGTGCTTCCTCCCAGGAGCTTAGCTCTGTGCTGGGACAGAGGGTTAATCCAGTGCGAGGGGGAAACTCACTCTCTGCACAGGTTTGCTTTTTTCCCAGCTGTCAGGGATCTACCTTTACACACTGGTGATTTGAAAGAACTTTTTTGATGAGAATGTCATATTCTAGAGAGGTTAATGTAAAATCTATACAGAACAATTTCTGTGCCATAAAGGGTAAAGATTTACTCATAGGAATTTTACTACTGTTCATATAAATTTCTGATTAGCACAAGCTATTTAGTGTACAATGTTGAGAAAACTCGGAAGGAAAAAATCTAACCAAATAATATTGGAAGACTTAAAATATCCCCCAATTACCTTGCCGCAATTCATCATTGGAGCAAACTTTGATTATAAAATTTGACATGAAGAAACTCTTGTTACTTGCTCCTGAAGAACAGCAGATCCATTTACTTCTGCAACATTTAGGCATTCTTGTTTATTGCCTTAATGGTTTCTTTTGGTTAGATAAACAAAATCTTCCTCTCTCCTTTTGTTTTATGCTGACATATATGTCAGCTTCATTTTAAAGATCTAAGTTTCCTAATCTCTAGACCTTTTCACTAAAAAAATTCTATTTAAGAGCAATTACAAAAAAAAAAAAAATCTGCACCTGGAAGACAAGCTCTTTCTAATGTGGTCATTTGAGGATGAACCACTCAAGTCTAGTTACTACTTGAGTCCCGGTCTTGTGTACTCCTTGGGATGAAGCCAAGAACAGTTTTTCTTCTTACGTGTTGTGAGAGATTCAGCCCTGCTGAAGGCAACAGAAAGAATGTGAACTATCACAAGCAAACTGCAGAGGGTCACAGATGGAATTTGAAAAAAGCAAAAGCCAGTTGGGGGCACCAGAAGCAGGGAAGCTTTCCAGAGAACTTGGACGATCAGCTGAATTTCCAGGGAGGAAGGCAGTGAGCAGGACAAAGCCTTTGCAGGGAAACAAAAAACAACTTGTTTTCATCATAGAGATGCTGAGGGAGATTAAATCTTATTAAAGATTGGTATATCTCAGTGGCTGTGCCTGGGAGTTGTGAGGAAGCTTAGGAGGGGAGAGTCTTAGCTGCTATAGAAGAGGTAACGTTTCCTTGGCTTGGCTGCCGAAACGTTGCACCTCCTTTAAAAGTATGTGCTGGAGGGTTTCCGAGAACTGCAAAGCAGAAACCATTTCCAAACCACAAAATGTTGGTTAAGACAATATTTTTACAAACCTATAAACTAAATTGAAGTTGAAATATTTGCGTGCGTTTTTGGGTTCCAAAGGAGGTATAACCACATGAAACTATGAGTGGGGTCAGTGTGGGCAGCCCCCATCTGAAAGCACTGGATCATTTTAGAGCGGCGTTGGCCCACGTGCAGTGAAGGGTAAGGGCAAAGAAAGATCGAGATGAATAAGAAGGCTTAAGTAGAAATCAGTGGTTTGCCTTTGCACCTGGAAGGCAGAGTTCAGTTTGGGGTAGGTCATCTTAGAAGAAAACTGCAGCTGTAAAAGATGGTTGAGGTTAATCAGAGGACTTCTGCGTAAGGAGAGAGTAGGAACTGAGAAGGGAGAAGACTAATTAAGAGAGTTGGCACGAGAGATTTGCAAACTAAGAAATGGTAGACGGAAGATTTTGGCTACACTTTCATGACAGGGCAACGCTAAACAACCATGAAAAATCCCAAACTTCAAACCGATCACAGTAAATCCAATAATTTGACATGAGATTAGCCAGAAGGAGCCTTTGCTTAAAGCAATCATTAGGGCTACAGCTTTGCAAAACTGCAGAAAAACTCATACAGTTGTTTAAATACTAAAAACGTTAAGAGACAAAATTACTGAAGAGTTAAAAAAAAATTAAAAATAATAAAAAAGAAATAACAAGCTTTCAGTTCAAGGCAAAAGCCAACTGGAAGTGAGGTAGAAACTGCTTCTTAAGATCATCCCTTGGGAAACTTCTTCAACTTCTGGGACATGTCGTTATTGGACAGTGGGCCCAGGTCTGCTCTGATCAAGCAAGTAATTAGTTTAAGCAAGTAGTTAATTTTCGTTGGCACACTCAGCCACCTGGAAGGCAGAGCACGTCCCTCTTGTCTTCAGGACTGTCCTCGTGAACTCAGCTCTGGGTTGTGTTAGGAAGGGTTTCTGCCTGCACCAGATAATTAGCCTGTAGAAAACGTGTTTTATTAATTGTGTACCGCTAACGTTTGGCTTTACTTCCTTCCATCTTCCATCCCGTTCTCACCTCTCCTTTCTGGGTGGACACTACCTCTTCCTGGCTGCAGCGACTTGTGGAGATACTCAGCTGGAGGGCAATATCTTCTTAGCGAGCAGCTCTGGAGTGCCTGAGTGACAGCAACGGTCATGTCTGTTTTGACGTTAAAATAAAAAAAAAATACAAATTACAAACAGGCAGCAGCCAAATGCACGAAACCCTGCATGCATCTGATGCTCCGGGCGCTGCCTTTCTGTTGTTTTCCATGGATCCATCGTGTCTGTTTCTGCTGTACGAAGGTGTTTTTAAATCTAAAAAAAAAAAAAGGCAAAAAAAAAAAGACATGTTGTTTGTATAAAATAATAAAAACCAGGAATAATGCTAAATAAATGACAGATTATCCAACGTGCCCCCTCCCCCAGGGCTAAGAAAATGGCAGCAGCTGGAACATCTTTCAGAAATGAAGTGAGGGGGAAAGCAAAAGTGAAGGAGAGAGAAAGAGAAAGAAAGGGAAAGCGAAAAAGGAGGCGGCTTGAGCAGCGGATGGCTTGAACTGTGCTCCGCAGAGCCACGGTGGAAGTTAACATCGCCTGCAGGCTGTGCTGCCACCTCAGTCGGCGAGAAGCGGCCAGGAGACCCCAGAGGAGCCCGTGTGTGAAGACTGGGGTTGGAGAGAGAGGAGGCGCTTCTCTCCCTGTTGCCCAGCAGACTGACTTCAGCCTGAGTATCTTCTTCGATTTCTGCACAGCAAGAATGCTATGGAAAGCTGGTTGCTCGGCTGCTGGATCCCAAAACAGACTTCTTTTTTTCTTTTTTAAAAGAAAAAAAAAAAAAAAAAAAACAAAAAAACCCGACAAAATGGGATGTTGATTTAAAACTATAGGCGGAAGGAGGGATTAAATAAAATGGGTTTAAGTGAATATAACTTAAATAGAAGCTTGCTCTTCAGAGATACTGGTTTTAGAAACAGCCACTACCTGGCCAAACGTGGAGGTTTGAAGCTGGTTTATTTAATTNGAAAAAAAAAAAAAAAAAAAAAACAACAAACAAACCCGACAAAATGGGATGTTGATTTAAAACTATAGGCGGAAGTAGGGATTAAATAAAATGGGTTTAAGTGAATATAACTTAAATAGAAGCTTGCTCTTCAGAGATACTGGTTTTAGAAACAGCCACTACCTGGCCAAACGTGGAGGTTTGAAGCTGGTTTATTTAATTTAACAAAACAGAAAAAGCATTGCATTAAGAGCAGAGGTTTTAGAGGAAGAGGGTACATGTATGGGATTTTCTATTTTTTTTTTTTCCTTTCTAGTAGCATAGTTGGGATCCACAGTGCTGCAGAACACGTGTTCCTTAGGAAGCCGACAAAAAACTTAGTGTTATGTTCTTCATGAAGACTTGCACATACACTCCTATATGAGGCATAAATAGCGTGTGTTTTTTTATACTGAAATATATGCACCCATAGAATTAAAAGGGGTTACCTGGCCTCCTGTTTGATTTGTTTGGTCTTCGAGTAAAATATAGCAGTGGGAGCCAGCAGCCCCCGCCAGGTGCTTCTCCCCACTACTATAACCCATCTGATGTTTGTAAGTGTCATGTTTCCTAGTGTTTATTTGGGTAATTTTTCTATTTTTTACGGTGATGTTGTAACACAGAAAACTATCAGATCAGAACCTCAAAAACCGTAGCCCAAAGGACTCCAGGCCACCTCCCTGTGTCGCCTCTGGGTGTTCAAGGATACCTCATGATGCAGAGGGGAAAGGGAAATTAGCACATGTGATCTGATGTTTGTCCTTTGGGCCAATTCATCTTCCTTTTTTCTTTTCTTTGCTGCAAAAGGAGTCTATTTCCTTTATTCATTGGGTGGGGAATGTGGAAGTGTTTTGTTGACCTTACCGAGGAGGGAGCCTAGCCCCAAGGAGGAGATGGCCTTTCTGGTGCACCCGGTGGGATTTGTCTCGACCGAGGGAAGGCATCGCTTGTAGAAGTTGGGCTTTTACCTGAATTTTTGGCTACCCCTAATCATTTTGTGGATGTTTGGAGTTCAGGCGGTTGCACTGACAGTGTGCTGAGCGCGAGGCAACCCTTTTACAGGCTATAGGAGAGAGGACCCACAATCTGGAATTTTAATCCTTATTTAACAGAATGCAGAAAAGAAAAGCTGTCATGCAAACTGGAGCTGTGGCTTTGCAACAGATAGCGCTCTGCTCCCTTTGGAGGGAGGCGCTATGCCATCATGAAGGAAAAGACCATCCACACTTCCCTCATTTTGTCTGAGCTTTTTCTTCCTCCCTCCCTCCACCACCCCAGGGAGGAACGTGAGGATGGAACCCATGGGGGGCAAACACTAGATTTTATTATTTTGAAAAGTTTTTAAGACAGCACTAAGCCAGTGAGTGAAGTGGAAAAGTGAAAAGCCTTGATATTTTATTCAGACTTTTTTTCTTTTTTTTCTTCTTTTTTTTTTTTTTTTAAAAAAAAAAGCCACAAAGTGAGAGCAAACAGGAGATTACAATTATGCCATTTAAAAAAGATAAATACAAAACATTATGCATGCCTTCTTCAGGTCTGATCTTCCTTGTCTCTATACCTGATGATTATTAATAATTAAAAGAAAACCCTCTGTATTAAGTATCTGCATCTTTCAGAGAAAAATTAAAAAGAACAGAACTGTTGGGTTTTTTGGTTTTGCACAGTCTGGGAGACAAACTCTCTTTTGGGTTTTTAGTTTTTGTTTCCTTTTAAGTTAATGAGAACCTTAGCTTGGTATGGCCATTATCAAACACAGCTGTACACCTTTAGCATTCTTAATGTTCTCTTATGGGGCTAATATAAGCATCTATATAATATATATTATAAATATCACATTTTAAACAGGAAATGGAAGGCATTTGATGCAGAATTTTTGCATGATATAGAAATAATTAAAGTTAGCTAGTGTTTGTTTGTTTGGTCTGAATGTTGGTAGAACCTTCATAGCTTTGTTACAATGAAACCTTGAACTGAAGATATTTAATAAAATAACATTTAAACAGGGCAATGTTTTGAGTGTCACATTTTTCTTGTAAACCATGGGACAATGTGGAATTGTCACTTCTGGAGTAAGACTCCACAAAGCTTTTGGTGTCTGTGTCCGTAATCCATGAGATTTTAAAATGTCGTGTCTGAAAAGGAAAAATGGAAAAAATATTAGCCTTAATAAAAACAAAGGGGCAGCTGATCCTGTTAAAATGAGCTTTATGGTGTTTTCCTGTGGGTTAACGGGGAAATGCTGCTTCTGTTCCTGATGGCCTAACCCTTGGCAAGTCGGTGCTGCTGCTTCCTATCTTGGATTTTGTTGTTCTCCTCAATATTTCGAATTCTGTGTGAGAATTCTTGTCTGGCCGTTAGGTTTGCCAGATGTCAACGTGCTGAACCCCGGTTGGGTGAGCTGGCTGATTTTGTGTCCTTAGCTGGGGGAGACACACAGATCAAACCACTCACCTGTACAAACGTGCCTGCTCTAGCAGCGTAAGCACGATTTCCTAGCGACTTTAGGAGTTAGTTTAGGGTTAGTTAGTTAGGATTCAGCCTGTTTTGGTTTTATACCGCTTCTTGTTACTAACATTGCATTTATGCTCCCTTGGATAGGCTTTGTTCCACTCAGGCCATCGCTGCTTTGGCATTTTTCTTCTCTTTCCCACCTTATGGTGTTCAGGCTGCTTTCCTCTTGTTCTGGTCCTGGCTGCAGGTAAGCCCGAGGGGGTCGCTGCCATGGGTCCCCCCCACGGTGGGCAAACTTGGCTGCTCCCCCCTACGATGTTCTCAGATGCTTCTGGGAAGCGCTGCAGGGGTGGCTTTGTCTTATCACCGAAGGAGAGAGTTCGGTGCTTAAATCCCCTTTAACTGCAGCAATTACCTGGTAAATAGGTGTCAGTTACTGCTGCTTAAAGAGCTTATTGCTTTTGCTGCCTGATGAAACAGGAGGAAAATTGTCCTTAGTGGTTAAAGGGAGAAGGTAAGAGTTTTACAGCCCACTTTGCTGGGGCTGAAGACAATCTGTTCATGGCCTGGAGAGAGAGCTCCTGCTAGTACAGTAGCAAAGAGAGGTTCTGCTGTCGTTTCTGACATCCAAGGCAGCATCACTCATCAGGTAAGGTCTCTCTTGAAGCAGTTAATCATATCTTAATGATAGTTGAAGAAATGCTGCAGTGTGATCCAATACACACTAGGAAGGTATCCGTAAAGTGATGATTTCCCATGGTTTTAGTAGCTCTGTTAACCAGGACAAGAGTAATTTAAACACTTGCTGAAAGCACGATAGGCAATTGTTTATGTCAAGAATATTTATGTAGCATATATATGGGACCTTTCAGAGGGTTCCAGTGTATTATTTAAGTACATTTAAAAAAGGTGATGTTCTGTTTTAGCTGGACTGTATGTGCCTTTACCACCCACAGGTCCTCGATTAGGTAGTCTTGGGTAGGGACACTGCAAAAATGTACCAGTGGGGTAGAATCTGCTCCAGAAGAGGTGCCTGTGTTATGTTTTAGCTGGCAGCAGGGATCAGGAATGGTACTTAGCTGCAATGTGACAGCTCCAGTATTGACTCATCAAGCAGAGATACTCTCCGAAGCTTATTTTCTAGTATGCCATATCTGGTTAAAATTGGCTCATTGTATTGGATAGTGTTTTGCCACCTTCCTCCCTAAGGGAAGCATCGGAGCATGGTTTTCTACATTCCCTCCCTCTCTCCCAATGTATGCACACGCACACTTGTGCACGTAGGTTGATTACTCCACAGGAGACCTATGATTGATGGTAGCTTTTATTTGTGCTCAAATCAGATTTCCCTTTAAACAAGGGAAAGTCTGCTCTCTCTTGCTGGGCCAGCGGCACAAAGTCTGGCTGGGTGCTCCTGTGTACAAGAGGTGGGGAGAAGCGTGAGCAAAATGAGACCTTGAGTGTCGATATCCTTTCCATTTTATTACAATAACGGTTTCCTTGTCCTTCCCTGTAACTGATAACGTAGGCACATGGACGGAGCATTTGACTAGCAGTGGGGAGATCTGCAGTCTGGTTCTGGGTTTGCTGTGGCTCTGCAAACTGCAGGGTGACTGCAGACAAGCCACTGGTATGCTCTCTGCTTCAGCTCCCCCGTTTCCCCATGCAGATAAGGGGACTGACCTCTCTAAAAGCTGCTGGAAGAGACTGATGAGCAGTGATGCAGAGCAGCTGGGTGTTATTGCCGCTATGCATCACAGGTGGCCATTTCTTTTTTTTTTTTTTTCCTGAGAATTTTGCAAGGTTTGGGACTGCAGACTTAATGCACCTGGAATGCCTGTTTATTTGGTTTTGCTATAAATTTATTTTAGAGCTGGGAAAGGTGGTCCTTGGGGGACACTTAAAGTGGCTTGAGTGGAGGTTTATGAATTTTTCCCTTGAGTTCTTTGAGAACTCCTCACCTGCTGGAACGTCCTGCCTGCCTACTGGTAAGGAACAGGAATTTACCACTGAGTAGTATTGGGAAGAATTTTAATCAAGCAATTTCCTATATATGTAGGGAGTCTTAGACAACAAAAATGCGTATGCTCGTGGTTTTGAAGACACCTGGACACAGTGGGGGGAATGCAAAAAAAAAAAATAGGTCAAGAAAATCTCAGTCTGAAAGTTGCTTATGCCACAGTGGGGTCCTCTAAAGCACAGGTGGGTGAGGGGAGAGGGAAAGGTTATTGTCCCTCACCTGTGACAACTTAGGTAATTTCACTCTCCATAATTGCCCATGAACAGATGAGCAAGACAATATTTATTCACAGAAAACCTTTTTGTTAATCCATCCTACCGCTGTATATTGGCAGAGTTGGGATTTGGGCAGTTCTTGTTGGGATGAACTAGTGTCTCATCATGATTTATTTCTCCTTCATGTTTCTGTGGAGAAGTGTAGTGTTCGTACCAACAGATGACAGTCCGTAAAACTGGCACCAAGGCTGGGTTTCAGAGGCCTTGTTTACATTGGAACATCCTATGGATTATATCAGTAGCTAGAGCACCGATGCTGCTTAATGGTTGTTCCTGTTCCGGAAACCAATTATTTATTTGTTTATTTCTTACAACATGACTAGAAGTTCAAAATCAACTGAAAAATGTACCTGTACAAGAAGGATATGTTCTACTCATTTGTCATTCAAAGTTCATTGCTTTGGGTTTATCATATTTTTCTTGTATAGAAAAAGGCCCAAATTTTGAGAGAGTTCATTTAAAATGTTGAGAATTGTGAACGTTTCAGCCTCGTTCATTCCAGAATAGTATTAATACTGAAATGTATTTTAAATATCATAAGCCAGCAAGTTAGAACACCTTCCGTTACAGTATCAGTAGAAATCTTCCGTATCTATTAGATATTAGCTTGATTGAGCTTTCTACGTAACCAGTATCATGTTTAATCTTTTATACAGCATTATACTTTGTTGTTCCCTTTTGAAAGAAACAGGCTCTCTGATCCATTAAAACATCAGTAGAAGTGGGCAAATAGAAATTATTCGTTGCAACTCTTTCTTTTTAACTGAATATCCAAGGAAGGATCGCTTGTGTAGGTAAACTTAAGGAGAAGAAGTTGCTTCAGAGAGACGTGATGTTAGCAGGTTCAGCTCCTGCCGAGTGAGACGGGCAAAGAGCACTGTGGTAGCCTGGAAGATGAATAAGGAATAATAAACCCAAGCACTTGGAGTGTGGGGAAGAGAGTGGAGATGCAAGAGGGAATTTAAGCTTTGCAACTGAGTAGAGAAAAGCTACATACAAGATAGCTGGAGGGAGAAAGATGACAGAAGGAGTTGTGATGCAGTGAAACGAGAAGGCAGGTGGAGGGAGGAGGAGTTTGGAGAGGTGGAGTATATTTTGGGGTGGTTTCTTCTGCTGGAGATATAAATGGAATTTTAAGCCAGTATTGTTGCACCTGTACGGTGTACGCTCCTGTCAATGATTCCCCTCCCTCAGTATAACACAGATTAGTTCATCTGGGGGAGAAAGGGTGTGAGTGGGAACTACCAAAAAACTTGTTATATCAGAATATCAGACCATGGTTTGAAAGGGTCAGTCCAGTTTCACGGAATTGGAAGGGACCTCTAGAGATTGTCTTAGTCCAACTCCCCCGCTAAAGCAGGATTGCCCAGAGCACATCACTCGGGACTGCATCCAGGCGGGTTTCACAGATCGTAGTACTGAATCCTAAATGCTATAAGCGTGTGACACCCTGCTGAGCTGCCGCAGATTCCCTGGGCTGGCTCAGATTTGCCCAGCTGTTTTGGAAAGTGCAAGGTCTGCGGCGGACGGGGCATCACCTGCCACTGCCACGCTAGCCTGGGGATGGCTGTGGACCAGGGGGGACCGGAATTTGATCTGATATAAGTGCTGTGGTACGTGTTTGGGTTAATTCAACAGAAACGCAATCATGTGTTCAAGTTCTGTGCTGTTGAGTGTTTTGACAGCGAGAGAGGTCCCGGTGTGATGGGATTGCAGCCTTGGCACAGGTGATGTGAGCAGCTGTCTCCAGCCTCTGCTGGGTTGGGGGTGCTGTGGGCCAGAAGCAGAACGGGCTTTTGAACCCTGCTAAGAAATGGTTGCTCGTTGGGTTTATCTGCTTGACTTGTGTGATTTGATTCACCTGCTAACTCCAGCTTGCAGAAGCGCCATCAGTGCTTCAGGGAGAAACCCATCAGCTGAAGACAAAGAGCCCTGTATAAACATGTCCAAAAGCAGTGGCTTTTAAGCTTTTGCCACTTGTCAACACAGGAACAGGTCCCTCTATGACAAATTTACATCTTGTGTTGTTTTATTGAGGGTTTCCTGGGAGCGAGCTGCAGGGCCCTAGCAATTCTTAGATGGCAGGATGGGAAGCAGTGCCAGGATGAGCTCTCCTTCCTCCACCACCCACTTTCCTTTCTCTTGCTCCTCTTCCACCAGCCCCTTCTGCTGCTTTTCACCCCTCCAGTTCTCACTTCTGCCAAACTCAAAACTTTTCACTCCTCTGTAGCGTGGCTGGTGCTTCGGAAGCAGGACCACGGTCCGTTTCTCCGTATTGTTCCGAATGGAAGTTCCCGTGATGTGGCTCCACATCCCATTCTGGCTTCCAACTACAACTTTCCCTGGCTTTCCAAGTGGGAAACTGCCCGGTGGGGGGATGTATGTGTTATTCTCAGGGGGGTGGTCAGTGCTGCCAGCGGGGCTGTCCCGGCGGTGTCCGTCCCCACCTGAGGCTTGTTCTGGGCATCCCACGCCTTCCTCCCGCACCGCTGCCCCTTTCAGCCAGGGCTTGCGGTGGCGTTTGCGATCCCGC
>VZRU01012906.1:145395-316786 GCA_013398155.1 Pedionomus torquatus
TGGGGCCGGGAAGGGCGGGCGCTGCTCCCCCCGGCCCTGAGGCGCAGCGCCGGCCGCCCCTCAGTCACCTGTGCGGCCGCGGCCGGGGGGTCGGGGGTGGGCCCGGCCCCGTCTCCCGCCACGGCGGCACCCGGAGGTTTCACAGCCCTGCCCCGGCAGCCGTGGGTGGGCGCCGAGCCGGTCCGGAGCGGCAGCTCTTTCCCTGCGGCGGCCGCCCCTCGCAGCTCCATCTTCCCCCGGCCGGGAGCACGGGGCGGGGCCCCGGGCCGCGTTCCCGGCTTTGTGTTTCCCGGGCGGCCGTCAGTCGGCACGGCCTCGGCCGCCGCCGGAGAAGTCGGGAGGCGGCGGGGGGAAGGATGCTCGTACCCTCGGCGGCGCGGCCGCGGCCGGACCGTGCGCGGCACAGGCTTCTGCTCGGGGCTCCCGGTCGGTGGAGGCCGGCGGAGGCTTCGGTTGTGGTAACGCGAAGGCACAGGGAAAGCGATGCGAGATGTGACCTAGGAAAAACGAATGGGACGCGAGGAATCGTACCCAGTAGTATTTCCCATCCTTCAGTCGCTAAAGCATATTTGCAGTGGTAAAGCGATAAATAAAGCGTGAAACGCCCCTGTTTGCTTATGCACGAGTGAATAAACTCTGTGTTGCCCGAATTAGAAGCAGGCGAATGTCATATATCTGGATTTAACCACAAGTTACGCTGCTCCACACTGGGATTCTTTGTGACTGATTCATGCCAAAGAAGTATTCAGAGCTGCTAATTGTATGTGTGTTTCTCATTAGGAAATGCTACCTTACCTTTTGTGGCAAAAGAGATAAGCTAGAAAATCATACTGAATTTCTCAGGTTATGTGCAGTCAACTCAATTAGCTACGATAATTGGGCTGGGAAATTTTGGATGATGGGAAAAATCTAGGTAGCACCACCACAGTGGAATTCCTTGTGGACAAAAGCACTTTGAGAGCCAGATGTAATTACAAGCTCAGCATCATCCCCAAGAGATTGTCAGGCTGGGTGCCTGTATGTGCCAGTGTTGCCCGTGTGAGCTGGGTCTGCATCCATACCAGTAAGCAGTCCCCAAGCCGAGCCCTTTCGGACTGCTGCAGAGGGACACCTGAGGACCCCCATCTGCGGTGGGTTTGGGTGGTGTTTCTGCATTGGGTTGCTCAGTGGAGCTGTTTTTATGACACAGATTATCGGTCCGTTTCCTGGCAGGTTTGAGTTAGGCTTTTTTAGTTTATACTTCACACCATGCAAAAGTGATTGCACTGTGTTAAGAGCTAGGCTGGTTCTAAAAGCCACCCGGCTCTGCTAGACCGGATCAGAGCCGGTGGAAAAACACTGTGCTCAAATCTGGCAACCAGCATAAAATGTTCTAAAACTTTTCCACTGTCAGCAACTGCGAACGTCTACGTATCTCCTAGAGTTGTTGTCCTGTGTGCTTACTGCTTTCCTTTTAAATTGTCTTCTGCCTCTCAGATTCCTCTTTTCGTTCGTTCTTCCCTTTTTTGTTTTGCTCTTCACTAAGTCCATGATACCATTTTCCGTGCTATTGCTTCTTGAACATGGTTTCCTAATGTGTCTTTTCTTCCTCTGTTTTGATGTGGTTTTCAGCCTTTGTAAAACTGCTTTTTTGTGTGTGTATGCATATATGATTTTGAACTAGGACGTACTAGAGATTTCAAACAACTGTGAAAATGAGTTGCAGAACAAGGGCACAGAGCAGAAGTCATGGTGCATCAGTCCACATCAAATTCTTTTCTCTGGTCACAAAAATGATGTTTGCTCTCACTACGGGTTCTCAGAGGTGGCGGCAGAGCAGAGATCAGGGGCCAGTCCTGCCCTCCGGTATCGCTGACTGTGAGGAGGGGGAGGAGTTCGGGGGTATTGTGGTACAGAAAAAAATGAGAATCTCTGTTTTAAGAATAATACCTGTGAGTTGTTTATGGGGACACCAGTGTGTGTGCTGGCGAGCTGCCTGGTTTCCAGCAGCATCCAGTACTTGGAGTGATGGTGCTGATCTGCTGCGTGGTTTTTCTGTAAGGTTTGTTTTACTGTTGCGGTGCCTGACCTTCGCTCATGTAGGTGACCTGGTAAAAAAAGCCCGAGCCCAGTTTTGTATTAGCATTTATAATGCCATGATTTCTTTTTTTTTTAAAAAGTGGGGTGGCGGGGAAGAATACCCGAATGCAGATGAGGCCTCGGTGTGTCCTGAACCGTGGCATATCTCCTCATCACTGAGCCTTATTTCAGAGGTTTAAATGCCTATCTCAGATCTCTCTGTGGTATATCTGAAATATGTGGTGATTCTCTGAGCAGAGCTGCATAGATAAGATAATCCGTTTCATTTTAATTGGCAGAGTTGTTTACACATGATCTCTTGCTCATTTTCCTCTTCTAAAGGAACGCGTATCCATCCCTGATTACAGCTCGGGTCAAAATCCCTCAGCACTTGTAGCAAATCTCTTTTAATTGGTCTCATTTAGCTCTCATAAGGTTGCGTTTTAATTCTCTCTCTTCCGAATCCTTTTCCCTAGCCTGTAATGTAATTTATTGCAGGATATTTTATAGACGAGGGAACAGCCTCCGGCTGTCAGCAACCTTTGCAGTGTATCAGGTTTCCAGCTCAACAGGCAGCTGCAGCGGAGTCGGTGGGTGTAAGGCAGGGATGCTGCAGTGGTGACACACAACCAGCTTGCGGTGGTGGAGCCGGGTACGAGTGCTGGGTCTGTCCTGGATTCTGGAAATAATTGGGGTGAATGCTCCTGCTTGCCGTCTCAGCTTCTCTAGCCTCTTTTTTTGGTAGCTGTTGCTGGTGCAAGGGTCTTCGAGTTCAATTTTTTTCCCCTTTCTAGCTGTCTTCCCAGGCTCCGCGATTGAATGTAAATACATCTAAGTTGCCGTTGTTGTGTGATGACAGGCTTTGAGCAGCACAGAATTGGTAGAAGGCTAATGCTGGGAGCGTGTTTTTAGAAGGCTCAGAGCAACATTAGCCGCCTTTGTAAAATTCACTGTGACTTTCCCGAGCACAGTTGCCTTGGTTAATTGAACATAATGGGGAGAGGCGAAGCTCTGCCGTTCATTACGCCTGCACCAAGGCGCTGCACCTCTGGCCTGTAGCAGTAGAGTCTGCAGGGGCAGCTCTCGCCTGCTCTCACAGCAGCTCTGCGAGTCTCAAAGGCTGGGGATTGGATTTTACTTTTTTTTTCAGCTGTGCCCCCTTGCCCTTCGGCTGGCGGTTTTCCCACTGTAGTGACATCAGAAGGGGATCCGTGCTTCTGCTTCAGCCATGGGAGCGGAGATGCCAGGCTGTGTGGTGCAGCAGCGAAGGTACAGTCAGAGTTTCTGATTTGCTGATCCTGCTCCAGAGGCAGGAATCTCCAGCAGAGCTGTGGAGCACAGTTATGTCTTAAATCGCCACTGAAAGATTTACTGGAGTCCATACATCAGAGCCCTAACTGTTCTTTCTGCATAGTGAAATTTGAAGGTCTCAGGCTTCTGGCAATTGCTGTTTGGGGACTGTTTTTCAATATAGACCTATATCCTGAAAGGAAATGATACAGATCACTAGACTCAATCCGTATGTGCCCTATTAAAAATGGAGTAGAAATCTCTAGACACGAATGATGAATTAATCTTCTGCACGAGGAAGATATCCTCTATCACGTTCTTGCCTGCTCTAGTATTTTTAGCAAGCGAACTGATCTAGCCATGAATGTGAGGGGGTTGATAAGATTGTAAACTGTAGTTTGGACCTTCTCAAAATATTTGTGGCTTAAGCTGGGCAGTGTCACAAGATCTGTTTTCACAGGAGTGGGAATTGGTGTTTGCTTGTTTTTTTAAAGCTGCCCAAACTCTCCAAACAAGGAGAGGGATGGTCATGTCTATCTCTATATATAGGCTCAGCCTGCTTTTGAATTTGTTGAGTAAAATGAATAGTGCAAAATAAGTAGGGACGGCTTCACGCAACCCTTCCTTATGTACTAACACTCCCAGAAAGATGTTCCAAAATACCTATTTGATCCAGATGTGTCTGTAACTGTAAGTAACCAAAGCTGTTCTTCCTACTGGGGTTGCCGACATAGAATATCAACAGTGTTTGCAGCTGCTCTCCAGCTGAAATGTTAACACCTTAACTTGACCTAAAATACTGTACGCTTCCTTTCCACAAAAGGAATTTAATGTTCATCAGTAAATACAAATTAAGGGTGAAAACTAACAACCATAAGATACCAATGCTCATTTGCTTTTTAAAGAATCAAAGGAGGGTGAAAAGGAGAGGCACATTTTGTCCTCTGCATGGAGCTTGTGTGGGTCCTGACACTGGTCTGTGTGTGTGTGTCAGTTACTGTCTTCAGTGCCTTCGGCTCATGGTTTGAATGTGGGATGGGAATAAGGGAGTATGATCTAAGGTTTTTGGTGGGATGTGAATACAGCTGTATTGTACTAGCCTGATCTATTTTCTCCCTGCACTGCAGTTTAAAATTCTGATTTATTTTATTTATTTTTTTCCCTTTTGGAAGCATCTGTGGAAAAGATTGTCTTGGGCATTCGCTGTAAAGCAAGAGACAGCAGAGTCTGTCCCTTCCTCTCCTACCTTCCTGTCCCAGTACTGTAGCTCAACATGAGGAGACAAGGGCTTGCAGGTACCTCCTTGGGGAGGAGAGGTTTCCACAAGAGAGAGTAGTACATGAAACTGCGTGTGTTAATGACAGGCCAACAAGTCATAGCCCTCTCCAGGGCTAGGGATCACTGCTGCTTTTATTTATTGATGTATGTTTTTCCTCTGTATTCAACAGTTCCCTTGGGAGCTGGGCTGGCATAGCTGATGCAACAAGGAAGGAGGAAAGAGGGACAGCAAAGTGACAATTTTATCCCTTCTTAATCTCTTTTTGCAGTTCTGGTCTGCCATCTGGTCAGTCTCTTTCCAAGTGTGCAACCCCAACACCCTGCCCTTGCTCCTCTGATCGCTTCTCATTTACATCCTTTGTTTCTGCTTCAGAAACTCTCCAAGAATACGGTGTTCTTCTGAGTGGTTCGTGTTGGGAGGGTTCCATGTCAGGACTATTAGATTATATGATGGAAGAACTTGTTTTTCTTTGATCATTACGTCTTACATTTCTAGATGATTCCATTAGCCTAATATTTTATTGGGCTTTCAGTTCATCTCTAATTAATGCTAATTTGCTTGGCAGTACTTCTGAAGTAAAATCAGACCTTGTGTGTGGAGTTTTAGAGCTTTTCAACAGATCTTAACTCTTAAATTTTGAATCACTTTGGTATAAATTCCTCAAAGGAAACAGTGGGATGATAGGCTTTGGCTGTGATAGACTCCAAGTAGAAGAGATCATTTTATAAAAGAAGGGAAACTTGAGATTTACTTCAAAAAGGTTAGAAGAACCCCAGAACATTTTATAAATGTCTATTTTTGTCTCAGGAGCCTCTTACTGAATGGCTTTGTGTTAGCTTCCTAGCCCTACCCAGTGCTTTAAAGTGTGTGGGAAATTTCATGTCAGAAAGGACTCTTGAAACAGTTTGCTCATCTCTTGGGTGGTGAGGGTTAGACTCATCTGATCGTGCGTGAAGATCCGCAACTAAAGCGTCCACATTGGAGGTAGGCACTGTAAGTTCTCTTTTTATTGAGGGTATGTGAGGGTGCAATTCATTCCACTCTAAAGCAGATGTCCACACTTGGTGAGATGAATCACATTCTGGAAGTTCTTTTTTGTCTTTCCATTAAGTATAATGAAAACTGAGGATGTTAGTCCAGATGTAGAAGATGTCAGTAGGAGAGATACTTGTGTAGAAGGCAAGTTGAATGTCTCTCAGAGTGACACAGACTTGCTCCTAATCCTGAACTGCATTCAGTGTAGCATTTTTAATACCTTCACCAATAATTGATTTACATAATTTTGTCTCTTCTGATCTTAACTACCTTTCCCATCTTTAGAGCACTTGTCTATTTATTTAATCTTTTTTTTAGCTAATGCAGTGATTCTGTGCCACTCACAATTTATTTTGAAAGCTTTTGCAAATGCTGAATATTATGGCGTGTTTTGCAGCTGTTGATTCTCTCTGTCCTTGCCGCTGTGGTTCCCCTGTATCTGCTAACCAGGACCTTACTGTGGTTCTCACCAGCCATGCCTGTCCCAGAGAACTCAAACCAGGTGATGAGAAGGTCTTCATTCAGTTCAGAACCTTAACTGCTGAGATTGTAGTTGACTCTGGATACAAGCTAAATGTCAGAATGTCAGGTAATGGAGTATGTGGTTGATTTATTTTTTAATTTTTTTTTTTCTGTAAAGAGCCAGGCTTCTCTCTTGCACAGTCTGGGATTTGCACTGCTGGAAGTTTTAACTTTGAAGGAATGGCGGGGTCAGGCTTGGAGTGGCCCAACGCAGTGGCACATTTAGTCTATGCATCCCTGCTTGAGATGAATAATGTCATTTCGGAGCAAGTTTAATACCTCTTGATACTTGACGGCCCAAGGTGAACAAAGGAGCACAGTAAGACTGGGAATTCTATGTAATCTAATTAAAGGTAGAAATTTTCAGTGGAGAAAAGATTGGTGTCTTGGTTGACTCCTTAACGTGCTGTCCTCCCCCATCTGTCATCAGCGGTGTCTCATTTGTGGTTTTCTTCTGGGGATCACCGGTGCGTGGGTCTGTTTCAAGTGTGGAGATGTCTTTGAAGTGGTGTCACTTGTCTCGGCTGCAGAGCTACAGAAATGAAATCACTGGCACCTTCCTGTTGGGGTACCACTTCCAGTTAGGGAGAGCAGCAGAGGTATTGAAAAGAGCAGGCAGAGACCAGTGTAGACGTGGCATCGATCAGTGCAGGGTGGCTCTGCATGAGGGCTGCGGCAGCTCCACGGTCCATCAGCTGCGTGAACTCCCTGTCAGGAGAGCGATGGGAGCTATCACAATGTTGAATCTGTCTTTCCAGGGGGATAAAGTGGGATCCTGGCCCAGTCTGGCAATTGTGAAGAGGCAGATTCATTTCATCGTTGAAGCCTGGTGTAAATTGCTAGTCTCCATGTCTAATCTATTGTCCAGAACACTTCTGAAGCATCAGGCTTCTCCCAGCCCCCTCGTTTCAGTTACAAATAATGTATTTTAATTTGTTAGTTGTGATTTAATTGTTTTTATTCATTTTTAATTAAACAGTCTGGATTCAGTCAGCGATGCTTCAGCTGAAACCGAAGCTTCAGTTTTGTGCTTTACTTTCGGCTGAGTCATAATCATCTTCCTCTTAAGCGGAGATCTGTCACTGTCTCCTGATTTAGTTTTGTCTGCAGGCTTTCGTCCACATCCTTCCTTTATGCTCCTGCTTCAGGTCTGGCCACTTGTATCAAAGCCTGATGTGAATAAGCCTCTTTCCCGAAGTCAAGGCTGCCACGAAAACATGCGGTTGTCCTGTGTTTAGTGTCTGTAGTTCAGTGTCCTGTAACCCTGCGTGGAACAGGGTATGTTTCCATGGCCTGAGTCCACATAAACACGTAAACACAGAGCTTTCTGCAGGAAAGCTTGCTGTGCCTCAAACAAAATATTGATGTTTGCCTTTCCCGACATTACTTTTAAATACATATTCCTCACGAAACACACGTGAGGGTGCAGTGCCTGTGGTAGCAGGCAAGGCTCGGGAGCCTCTTTTGGCATCGCACGGGCTGTGTGGGCAGGTTAAGAACAAGCCGGTGTTCAGGGATTGTCGTAATTACAGTTGGTGTTGAGTATAATGTTTCTCTGAGGTTGTTAAAGTTAATTCTTTTGCATGATGTAGAGCTGTTATATAATTATCTTGCTTGTATGTCAGCCCTAGCTTTTTCCTGTTGCTAGATGAAAACAGGGTGAAGATGCCCTTTCAACGTGCTCCTCTTTGGATTTAAGCTGATGCTGCCACTGAGGGAAGGAATCCGATCCTATACTGACCCTTCTCAATGTTGGCACAACCACTCGGCAAGCAGGGTCGGGAAACTGATGCAGAAATTAAAATAAACAGAACAAAACAAGCCTCCTTTTTTTTTTTTTTTTTTNNGCTATGTTACCTTTCTCCAGGGGAGAAAAAGTTACTTTTCAGTTGATCAGTAAGCAACCCAGCCAGGCTCAAATGCTTTTGTATTGGCATACCACAGAGCGTCCTGGGAGTAGGATGACTTGAGGTACCAGGATGCCGTATTTGAAGAGGAGGAAAGGTGTGACCACCTAAACATGTGCCAGGTGGTCTCCTTTCCACATGGTGTAAGCTGAAGAGGAGTCCAATGCTGCTTCTCTGTTCATCACTCCTGCAAAATTTTTAAATGTCAAATTTATCTAGATTGGACTTAACTAGCTGTGGTCATGGCAAACACCAAAAGGATATCGGGAAGAGGCAGCATGATGAGAGCCGAGCTGCGTGCCCAGCAGACACAGCCAGTAACCGCAGCCCTTCGTTGATGCCTCTTCTTTTCCACTTCTAATTGAACACTGGATTAATTTTTATATCAGTGATTTCCTCTTAGGGGAAGGATTGAAAAAATCTGGAGATACATCCAGAGGCAGAGGAAAGCAGTTGCTTTGATCAATGTGGGGACCAGATCTGGGGTCACAGGTTCTGGACTGTGGTATTTTTGTGTCCTACTCCAGGACCTGCCAGCTTCTCCGATGAGCAGAGCTGCATTATCTTTGTGTTCCTGTGCAATTTACAAGACAGACATGACACATTATGTCAGAAAGGTAGCTGTGTTTCTATAGAATGGTTCTTGGTTTTGTTTTATCCCAAACCTTGTTTAAAAAAAAAAAAAAAAAAAAAAAAGAAAAAAGATCTCTGCAATAACACTACAAAACAGCCATGAACAAAAAGGCAGCTGAAAGCAATATCTTAAACATCCAGCAGTGATGTGNAAAAACCAAAAAGAGAAGTTTCTGTCTTTTCCTCAACATCTTATCCTAGCACCCTGCCACTCACAGTCTGACCCCTGAAACTATTCTGGACAGATCTTTAGGGACTGAAATTGTTGTGAGCACTCAGGCCCCTTCCCCTTCCTGCAATTATATCTTCCTGAAATGCATCCTGTGCAAGGGTGAAGATCAGCGAGAGACAAAGCTGGGAGACAAAACAGTGGAAACTGATACAGTGTCAGCACTAGAAACAAGGCTGTTCTTGAAGGATAGGTCTGTAACATCTCTCTTGAGTAGTTTTAAAAATGAACAGACTTTTAAAAAGAAAAAAATACAGATAAACACCTCTCCATACAGATGTAGGGTGTAAATCACAAATGTGAGAATTTTTCCACCTGTCATTCAGCTTCAGCTGGAGAAAGCATTAGGGAGGGAAGCAGAGATCATTTGGTCTACATGGGCTGGTGATTTAGAAACCTTGTACTTGCTCTACCAGGATGGGACTGATGGCACTAAGCCTGAAAATGAGTGTTGGGAGTGCTCTACTGGTCTTGTCCTCTCTTTGCAGCCCTTTGACACTAGTGTTACACAGCCTCTGTTGGGGTATCTGTGACTTTCCCCGGCTCTGTATGGAGTTTCATCGTCCTTGCAGTCATGACCTTTTACCGTAGCTGTCTTCCCGTGAAGCTGTGAAACTGCTGACAAGGCTGGGGAAGGGCTTGCAAGGCTTGTGAGCACACATACCAAGACTTTCATGATGGCCAGAATAAGATGAGGGAACTCTCAGCCAAAATGAATGGGAGTGACCTTGCAAGCACAGACACTATCATATAAACTTAAAAATTTAGATTTCCTGCAATGAATTATCCCTAGGTAATGTTTTGTTTTGGAAAAATCTTGCTATCTACTTGACTCCACCTGTCTTGAAAGAAAGAGATGGAGAGGCAGAAATAAATGTTTTGTTTCACATAAAGTTACAGGACCAGACTGGCTACAGCAGTGACATCCATCCTGTGAATGCGAGGAGACTTTTCATCCCTTTCTCCTGCCTGTACGCTGTTCTCACCGAGGCTGTAAAAAGAGAGATCAGTTGGGAATACAAGAAGAAAGGAGAAATTACTTTTGACTAGTACTGATCTGAATCCAGCTCTGAGTTGGCAATACTGATGCAAAAGACATTTTGTCCTACCACTGTCACCCAAGAGCATCTTAAACAGGGGTGAGGAAATGCCACATCAAAAATTCGTAGAAATGTGTGTTAATTTGTATTGTTCTTGGAAATGGCAAATTCTAGGAAGCAGAATATGGGAGCAGTGAGTGGAGTAGTTCTTCCCCTGTTGCGGTTGGTCAGATAGGAGTCTCCCTCTTGGGGAGCAAGTCACACTGTGCTTTTTTGGCTTGGCAAGCTTTCTGCACAACAGCAGTATCGTCATTTAACCCCAGCTGGCAACTAGGCACCACGCAGCCACTCGCCCGCTCCCCGTGGTAGGATGAAGGAGAGAATCAGAATGGGTAGAAGTGAGAAAACTCATGGGTTGAGATAAAGACTTTTTAATAGGTAAAGCAAAATAAGGAATTCATTCACCGCTTCCCGTGGGCTAGCAGGTGTTCAGCCATGTCTGGGAAAGCATCATGTCTTATGGTATGGAATATCCCTTTGGTCAGCTGGGGTCACCTGTCCCAGCTGTGCCCCCTCCCCAACGTTTTGTGCACCACCAACTGGTGGGACTGTGTGAGGAGCAGAAAAGGCCTTGACTCTGTGTAAGCACTGCTCAGCAGTAGCTAAAGTATCTCTGTTATCAGCACCAGTTTTAGCCCAAATCTAAAACATAGCCCCATACTAGAAGAAAATTAACTCTACCCCAGCCCAAACCAGTGCAGTCAGCATTGCCATTACACTGGTAGCACAGCATCATCTTTAGATGTACTAGCTGCAGAGGTTATAAATGACTACTGATTTTTTTGACTGTTGCAAAATTTAAGTATTCGACTTGAGGCATTTTATTAAGGGGGCCTCATTACCAGAGCACGTGCCAAGTGCTTTAAAAATTCTGTGCCTGTTTAATGTAGCTCATATTGGGCATAGCTAATCACTGCTAAGATGTGAAACCTTTGGGGTATAGTGCATCTAAAAGCAGGTAGCAGTGAGACTGGGGGGAGGAATTCCCTTCCTTTTCCCTCTTCAGTAAAAGCTCTTTCTTGAGAGTTCCAATTGCTGCTATTTCGTGTATAGTGTGCAGAGCATAGCAGTATGTGGGCAGCAAACTAATGCTAAGTGCTCTCCTGTCTGGTGTTTCATTGTTCTTTCTGCCTCAGGCTTCACAACCTTGGTCTTTTTTAGTTAAAGTCTTTAAACAATGGATTATCTGTTTTCACAGGCTTTAGAGGATTTGAAATAGCAGTCACCCTTAGGCATTTGGCTCAAGATTACAGCAATAAATACATTCATCACAGCCCCCTGCCCCTTCCAAGAGCCAAGCAGTCATAAGATTACCTCTGCCATATTCTTCTGCTGCTTACTCCAGTGAAGTGTGTCAACCTCTTAAGAATTTGAGGTAAACCCTGTTCCTCCTGACTGTTTGCACGCAGATGGTTTGTGAGGAAAGGGCAGATGCATGGGGTGAAGTTGAGAGCACTTGCAACAGGGGACCTTCGTTCTTGGTGGGATGTTGGCTTTCACTATGTTACCAGTCTGGATTTTCCAGGAGATCACAAACCTGTTTTGAAAGCTAGCATTGGGTTTTTTCCCCCCAGAAACCTAGCAGTCTGAAAACATTATATGGCTCTAAAATTTTAAAATTGAAACTTAACTTTAATCCATGCTGATGTGTCTCGTCTTTGTGTTCCAGCTGCTATTTTTTTGAAAGATGGTGCTGGCACTGAAAGGCCCCATATCGGAGATTACAAACCAGTTGCCTCCCAGTTGCGATACCTGACGTGGCAATTTCTCTAAGAGTGCTTCCTGATTGCACTGTTTAAACAGTGAATGTAATGTTTTTCTTCTGTTACTATGAGATCTAAAGTAGTTTACAGGTATCAGACATTCTGCTGTGTTGCTTTAGAGAAAGATGTTAACTGTCTGAAGGAAACCCAAAAGCCGGTTCCAATAAAAAGCTACATTTTCTAAAGCAGTTTATTTTTGGGTTAGGAGAGCTGGTTGTTGTATGACTTCCCACAGGCTGAGCTTTGCACAATAGGACTTACTTTGTTCTAAAGAGCAGCTTTATCTCAGGAAGGTTCATTGCACAGAGAAATCTGTGATGTCCACACATCTGAGTTACTCTGAAGATTTCCACCCCTAACGGATTCTATTGATTTTCAGCAAGTGCTATTTCCCAGCCTTCTGAGCTGTTCTTACCACACCACATCATGCTGCTCGTCACAATTAAAGAGCATGTGCTGGTTGGCCACTGACTTTATCAAAAGACCCTCCCAACGCAGCTGCGCAAATTGGAAAAGGAGAAAATTCTTTTCTCTTTGGAAGGTTTTTGTACTTTGCTTCATTATTTTTGTTCTTCCTTCTAGTGGGTAAGTAATGATAAACATTTACTAAACCACACTGTATGTTTTTTAAGTATACAATACACATTACCTTTGCCTTGGAAAACTTTGAGCTTACTTTTCAGCAAGAGATTGTTTGTAAATAGAGCTGAGTTAGCTTGAGCATGTTGCCACATAAATTTTCATCAGGAGATGGTGGAAGCATGGAGTCTTTTTTTTTGGCTAGTACTTAAAGCATTGCAGCATCTTCTACTGAAGTTTTAGTCTTTACCATCACACCTCAATTCCCCTTCTGAGGGAAAAGCAGTCTCACTTTTTTTTTTTTCTTTTATTTTTTTTTTTTTTTTTTGCGTGTAGGTGGATAAGAAGCGAATTGGTAACTGAAATAAGCAATGTAGTGGGTTTGTGTCTGCACTCCAGATAGTCTGTGTATTGAGGCTGGTGTCTTGTTCACAAATGTGGATGGGTGGGACAAAGAAATGAAAATGAACTATTGTGGACATGCATGTCTTTTACTACATTTCTCACTATCAAAAAGAATAGAAGCATCTATACAAAACATATATAATGTGTTGTTATTGATTTTGCATTACAGCTGGAATACTCTTGTGTTCCCATGAGAATTAGATGAGAGATACAATGTCAAGGGAATAAATGTAATTCAGGCACGCACAAGGCTTTGTAGAGCTGGTTAGAAGCTCAGAAGATCCTATCCCCGATGAGCCTGGCTGATCCTGGTTTCTGCCCTGGACTGGAGGTCCCTGCCTGCTGGGTATGATCAGCACTGGAGTTGCACCAGGATGGAGAACCTGTCCTGTGATCCAGGTCCTGCAGTCCCTATGGAGTCCTCTTGTCCCCACTTTAGGGGGAGTCAATTGCATCCAGTTTCTGAAATCTTCCCAGGATATACTCATTTAGTATTTTGGGTAAGAAATCCCACAATTGCATAACCTCAGTTGTCCCTTTAGGGGACAGAAGGACTCCGTAGGAACTGCTGGACACGGACCACAGGAGAGGTTCTATAGAGGGAACAGGAGGGAGCTGCTGTACTGGGGCATACTGGAGCTACCCAACATCCAGACAGGATGCTGAAGCTGCAAGGTGTGGGCAGCAGTGACTATGGCTGTTTGAAAAAAAAAAAAAAAAGTCTGATTCTAGGAAATGAATGGGGTTCACGGGAACGGTGGACGTGCTGAGGTGCCAGTAGGCTTTTGGGTGCTAATGAAATGGAAAACATTCCATCAGGAGGGTACTGCATCTGTCAGCTTGTATTGCCAAAGGGGAAACATTAGACATGGAACTGACAGGTGACCCTCAAGGACGGGCAAATGTGACATGAGGAACATGAGAAGGTTAAATTATAACAGGTTAGGTGGAAGAAACTGGCTCTGGAGGAGAAAACAAAATGAACTAGCTAAGATTCAGATAGCAAGGAGTAGATACAAAGGTTTATAGCACCTTCCTGCCTTGGATGGAATCCAGGTCTCTGAAGACCTGACTGTCCAAGAATGCAGTGTTGTCCCAAGTTCAGGACCTTCTGCTTCCTTTTTATAGTTCTTTGGCACTGCAAACAACCACCTGTAGTTGCTGTAACCTCTGGTTGGCTCAAGGTGCCCCTGTGGCAGATCGGGTGATAGCTTTGCCCATGTGGTATCAGATTGTGGAGTGGAATTCATAATTTAGGATTTTGTTTTAACATGGAAATTGGACACAGGAGGAGAGACACGCACAGGGGCATGTGTATGGATGTGCACCACCACATTCAGACATTCTGAAGGCTGTGAGGACAAATACTTAGAACATGTCAGCATTAATTTTGTTTATACAACCTTAATGCATCCCCTTCAAATAAAATGAATTCTCACTTCCATGGATCATGAAAATACAGGGGGAAAATTTCATTTCCCCCAACTAATTCTTTTAATTCTACCATCTATACATGTTTCTTTGTAATTACTTTAAGGAAGAAAGCACGCTACAAATTGAAAGGTTTTTTTATAACTCCTGGTATTAATTGAACTTTTGGAACCCAACAGTGTGAGTTAAGTAGGCATTGTTTATGTATTAATTCTTACTGGTATTATAGAGTGGTATGTGCAATTTCCAGCCTTGAAATACTAGATCCTAGGAGCTGAGCTTGCTGTGTTTGCCAGGACTTTTCCCCTGCCTTTTGGGGAATAAGGAGTTCCCAAAAAACTAATTCCTGGAATTGGTTCCTGTATTTTGTCCTTTGATCTTCTCTTCTGTGATAATGGCCTTAGTGTTTTGGCCTAAACGATAATGAAGCTTTGCTAGCATAGAGGGAGAAAACCCCATTAATCTAAACACTTTTGGGGAAAAAGAAAGCAGAGAGGCTGAGGGTGGGAGGTCCTGTGAAACAGCTTAATATACAGCATATGAGTCAGTAATTTCCGTTCCTTTTGCAGTCATCTTGTCCAGATGGGGTATTTTCTTTTTCCTTATCAAGCCAGCCTCTTCTCCTACCCTGTTTCTGTAGGGGGAAAAAACCTGCAAGAATAGCATTCACTGTCACAGGTATTATTCAGGCCAAGAAGCTTAGAGATAAAGCATCTTTATCTTAAGATACAAAGAAAAAGGAAACAGGCAGGAATCCACTGCTGCAGCAGCAGATCCCACAGACAGTGGGATAAATGATGATCAGATCATAGAATCATAGAACTGTTAGAATTGGAGGGGATCTTAAAGATCATTGAGTTCCAACCCCCCTGCCATGGGCAGGGACACCTTCCACCAGACCAGGTTGCTCCAAGCCCCGTCCAGCCTGGCCTTGAACCCCTCCAGGGATGGGGCAGCCACAGCTTCCCTGGGCAACTTGTTCCAGTGTCTCACCACCCTCCCAGGAAAGAATTTCTTCCTAAGATCTGACCTAAATCTACCCTCTTCCAATGTAAAACCATTATCCCTTGTCCCATCACTCCACTTCCTGACAGAGTCCCTCTCCAGCAGCTCCCTTCAGATGCTGGGAGGCTGCAAGTAAGGTCTCCCTGGAGCCTTCTCTTCTCCAGGCTGAACAGCCCCAGCTCCCTCAGCCTGTCCTCATAGGAGAGATGCTTCACCCCTCTAATCATCTTCATCCCTCTTCTAATCCGTCTGCTGTGTCCTATCAACCCAGATCACTGACTACCTTGAGTTCGTCTCGGCTGTGAGGAAGTGTGCAGCTTCAGAATATATTCTGGCTAACATGCAAAGTCTTAAGACAAAACAAGTTATTGTGAGGAAATCCTTTTAGATTCAAGACTGAAGCAATAGTTGAGAGGTATCACTTCCCCTTCATCTCAGTGGCATATTACCAGAGCTGTTTTAGTAGTTACACTTCTTCAAATTTCCTTTTGAGGGGAAAAAAAGTACCACTTTTTATTATAGTTTTCAAGAATTCCCTGTTACTTCTTTCCAGGAAGATTGCTCCTTTTGTAATTTATATCTGTGGGGATTTAAATGTGGGGGTTTTCAGTGGGTTTGCTGTGTTTTCTGTAGACTTGAGTATCTTTTGTCAGGTTAGTCCTGTTTGTTTTGCACTTGGTGATGGAGCTGAGTGGTCCTGTCTTCTGGTTCTTCATTCTTAAGTGGTCCTGAACAATCTCTGCACCATCAGTGGTTTGTGAGGAGCTGCGATTAAAGCAGACCCATCTTTTCCATATTACCTAGTTCAAATCCATGCCTTCACATTGAAGGGAGGTTAACACTCAGTGAGCAGGGGTTCTTTTCACTTCTGAGGGCCGCGCTGGGCTGGTTGTGGAACCGCCTGCCCTTTACTGGGGGAAGGAGGGTTGTTGGTGGGAGCGAGCATCAGATCTTCCTGAGCGTAAAGTTGGGGGGGTGACAGCCACAGACTTTGCTGATAGAGTTTGAAAAAAAAAAACCCAACCAACAAACAGGAAGTGATTCACGTTCCTTCACCTCAGTCAGCAACACCACAGGAAAAAGGCGCTGGATGCGTGTTTTCCATATTAAACAACAAACTTGCTGTGCAACGTGTTGAGGCTCGGAAGAGAAACTTTGGCCGAAGAGGGGAAATCGATGCAGAGAAGCCCTTTTAAAGACATTTTTAAAAGGAACTAAAAGGAGATGTTGATTTGTAGTTGACCTTTTCATTTTGTGCCCAACGCTAAATTCTGCTATTTTGAAGCTCTAGGTAATTTATCTGTGCTAGAAGTTACTTTTTGGGATCAAATGCAAAACGGCATTTGCTTGAGGCCTTGTTGTAAAATGTTCTTGCCTTGTATCTCATCTGCATAACATGCAGCGGTGGAAAGTGCCTGCTGGGTCTGCTCTTCCTCCCCTTCCTTGACTCCTTAATTAGCAAGTAACTATTTTTAGTTATTTGTCAGTACTGCTTCGGGGAAAGGTAAAAACAGGTAAGTTAAGTAGAACACAGATTACTCTTTGGAGGTAGTTAAATTCTTAGTGATGAAAGGAGAGAAACAGGAAAACAGTATCTTATATGCAGGGCAGGTCTTTGTCCTGTCTTAGTGTTTGTAGATGGATCATGTACTGTTGTTTTGTTTTTTTCACGGGACCTGCTAAAAATGATGGTTTTCCAAGTAGGTGTCACTGGAATTTGCTGGAAGCATGTGTGCAGTGGAAGGGGCAGCAGAAGCTGTAGTCTTTGTACCTCTGTTGCTTCAGAGAGGGAATAGAGTCAGGCAGGTGGGACCTCTTCACTTACAGCTTGTGTTGACAAGGGGGAACTCAGCAAATATCCACCACATTTAACTTCTTAGCATTAGATAAATATGACAGAACTCATAAAAAATGCTGTTTCGCTGGTGGTATGGTATATGGCTATTTTGAGTGTCTCTGGTTCACCCAGGTTGATTATAATCATTATAATCCCTCTCTGAACTGCCAAAATACCTTTTATTCCTATGTCCTATAACCACAATGTCATTGATACTTGGTCACTGCCAGCGTCAAATGACTGTAAAACCATTGCATAAGCTTCTGTCATTTCAGAATTAGTGGTGATCTCATCGTTAGGCATATCAGAGCCATATCTTAAATTAGTATTTTGAAAACTGTTGAATTGTCTGGAGTTGTTCTTCTGATAAAGAAGAGATTATTTGACCCAGGTGAAGCCCCGATGTCTAACATCAGGGAGATAATACCAGATCTCTTTAACAGTATTTAGATATCCTCCCATGATTTTCAACTGTCAATACAAGAAAAACTGAAATCAAGTAAGAGTACCTCTGAAGATGGAGAGCAAGATATTTAATCTATTTCAAGGCCACCTGTAATTGCAAGGAATTAATTACTGGCAATGTGAGGCTTCTTAGTTGGGGAGAGGGTCACACGCTTCCTATTGGGGTTTCCAGGTAATGGAAGGGAAGGTAGCCAGAACACTGATGGGGGTTTGGCTCTAGCTCCAGTCAGGAGTTCTGGGCAGATCAGGACAGAAGATACACTTAATGGCAGCAAAAAGTATAAGGACATTTATTTTACTCAGCCTTATTCAACCTGCTGTAGCAATCTGGGGTGGATGAAGTGGACAAATTGCTGCATCAGAATTTCTCAGTGGGTTGTCCAGTGTGTTTCTTCTTTTCTGTCAGTTAGCTAAGTAATCTTTGTCAGTTATTTAAGTATCATATATTTAGGTGTTCTTTATATATGCTGCTTTCTTAATTCTGTCAAACAGCATCATGAAGACACTGACAGCTGCAAACTGCGCGTCCTGCAGGTAGGAATTACATCTGATGGCAAGTTCAGAGAAAGAAGACTCCAGCAAATATCTAATTCGTACAGCTGTTTCGTTTGTTCCTACAAGCAATAAGCATCTCTTTTTAGTTTACTATAGTTGTGCTGACACATGCTCAGAAAGCCCAGCAGCCCTTAAAAAACTCTGGATTGACCATCATTCTTCACGATGATGATTTTGCTGGTGATTTCGTGATGGGACTGTGGTCCTGTTGCTCCTATGCCTTGGTGCTGAGCTGTGAGGGAGATGCTCTGAACTCTTCTCTTTATGCCCTGGTGCAGGGGCACAGAAAGGGTAGTACCGCTACTGAGAAGCGTCATCTCAGATGCAGAAGGTGCAGCATATGCATTGTCGGTAGCTTTTATACCCATTACAGCATCTCTACGAATTACAGACATTGCAGAAAACTTTTTATTTATGAAATAGTTTCTCTGTAAAACAGTTATTGACCATTTCTTGTTTAAAGTAGTGGTTTCGGAATAGCTAGCTTCCTGTCATCAGAAAGGGAAACTGTCAACGATACTGGAAAGTAACAAATTTAGTTCTGGCTAGAGGAAAATGATTTCATTCAGTGCGCAGATTGGTCTGTGGAACCTTGCTGTCTTGCTCCACTACATCGAGGCCAGAACTTTGTGGGGTCAAAAATAATGTGATATTTATGCATTATGAGAGTAGTAAATATTACTACTCTTACAGCAAGACAAATCTTGCACTTGAAAACCATTTTTTAAGGCCTTTTGGAAGGGACAGACATCTTCCTTGAGTTTAAGGTATCCCTAAGCACAAAGGATAATAAGAAGGACTACTTTTCTTCATGACTTTTTTACACATTTGTCTTCAAGGCTTTCTTCTGCTCTTCTTGGGAATAGCTGGAACCTGACAGTATGGATGGTGGGATACTGATGTGAACGAGTTTTAGGCTGAATTCAGAATGGCATTTTCATGTCCCGTATAATTTTGAAGTGGTTTAAATAACTGCGGTTTTTGCCAGACCACAAAAGAATTATAAATATCCCACTGAAACCGAGGTGTTCTATTCAGATTATTACGCTGATTTTAAAGTATTAGGTAGAGCCGTATTGTACAGTGCAGGCAGGCTACATAAAGTAAATGCAAACTTTTGATGGGGTTGAGGAATAATGTGAAAAAAATTTTTCTGGAGGTATCTTAAAGAACTGTAACACATAGAGTAGACCTGATGTATCAGGCAAACAATGGCACATCTTTAACCTGTGTTCGAATCGTGTTCTATTTAAACAAAGTCCAGTGTTATCTCATTTTGGACTGAAGTTTATCTGCTGTTTGTCTGTCTGAACCTTTGTCCTTGTTGAGAAACTGAAGAGAGGTTAGAGGCCGGTGCTCAACCCTTGTTCCAGAGGAGTGTGACTTGTAAGTGGGCAGCTGTGTTTCTGTGCTGCTGATACAGGTTGGGTACTGGTGGATGAAGAGTTCCTCTGGCAGCCTGTTGATGTTATTTTGTCATTTCCAGATAAAAAGCTCATGTATTATCCAGTCCAGCTCTGCCACACCTGAAGTGGTGAGCCACTGGGTGCAGAGCATCCCCGACTCTGTTGGTGTGTAGCATTGGTGCTCCCTTGCAGCACCAGGGCACAGCTGGGATGCCTGCTCCTTGTCTGCTCAGATGGATCCTGAGTAGGTGTGAAATGCCACAAGAGAGAAACCGAGTTGGTGGGTTATGGTTGCAAACACAGAAGTGATTCAGAACAATCACTGTCTCTCCTAAATTATTGCTGCTTTTGTTTGGTGTATAGAAAAGTAATATTTAGATGCCTACTGGTTCTGTTAGTTCCAGTTTTTTTAAGAATTCATTTTCTTCATGCATTTAGTGTCCACAGTTCATGACCAAAGACAAGTCAGCAAACATCTGTAGTTGATGGACAACTGAGCCCCTGTGACGGAGTTACTGTTGGCTATCCATTCAGCCATCAAATACCAATGCATTAATGAATGATGTAAGTGTATTGCTGTTATGTTACCTACTGATTCTGTGAAAATGCAGGAAGACTTGTCAGCAATGGAAGATCTGAAGAGAAGCTGTTAATTCAAACATCATAACTTTGGGCATCTTTTTGCGTTTGTACTTTTCACCAAGGCACTGGAGTTTCATTGGCTTGAGCTCTGTGCCCTTTTTTTGTTGCAGAATCAGATACTGGCCTCCAGGAGAGGCATGACTGACCTGATGTGGTATCACGGTTTATAAATAGCTCTAGAAAATTAGGGCGTACTCCCAGTTAGGGCTGTGCTCTGTGTGTTGGAATTGCGTTGGTGGACCAGGACTGGTGCGGTGAGGGATGCTGCTTCCAGGAGCTGAGGCACACTGGGAGCAGTTCATGATTTCGGGACTGGAATAGTAGAGGAGGGAATAGGGAAGAGTAAAAGTAGGTGAGTGCATTTTAGCTGGTGCCTTCTGGGTTTTGTGTTTTGGTTTGGTTTTGTGTTTTTGTGTGGGTTTTTGTTTTTCTTTTTGTTTTTTGGTTAGTTGGTTTTGTTGTTTTGTTTGTTTGTTTGTTTTCCTTATTAGCAAATTCAGTCAGTATCTGCTAATCAGCTTAGATTTTTTGCTACCTCTTTGACTTACATTATCTTGAAGTTCCAATGCTATGATGTGAGACATGTTAATGATTTCTACATGCAGGTGGGTAGAAGAATACAGTGCAATGGAGAAAAGAGAAACCTTTCCATTAAAGTGTCCAAACACAATATATTTAGATGCCAAATGCACCTTTGTGTAAAAGCTCTTACCTGTGAATGATGGTTTATTTTTTCACAATGGAGAGAAATTGATGCTCCTGAGAAGTTACTTTTTCTGTGTAGGTGTGTAATATTCTCGTATCTGTCCTCTTTTAGCATATGGTCATTGCGCACAGTGCTTTATTGCCATCTATCTCCTCTCTTCCCACCACTTTTCTTCAAATCCTTCCTTTTGTCCTCAATGCTGAAATTAACATTTATTTAATACTGCTAAAACTAGGGATTCTGGTTTTGGCATATTGGAGAAAAAAAATTGTGGTTAGAATTGCTTTCACCCAAGCTGGAATTTTGTCTGTTTTCCTACAATTTCTTGCGTGTTACAGTTGAAAGGATAGTGGCCATTCATTAGTGCATATGTGGCTGGAAAGGATATGTGGAAGTGAGAGGCAGAAGCTGGTATTCTCTTTCCCTGTGTTTTTTAAGACAAAAACTAAATATAGTGAGTGTTAAACAGATGGGTATGTTGTAGCATAATAAATATTTGAAGAAAATTAAATTATGTCCTGCCTGTTTGGTGACGACAGTTCCAGCCCCCATAGTAACAGCAGTAATAATAATAATAGGAGGATTTACAGTGTATTTATTTTTTAATTCTCAAATTGAGGTACCTAGGGAGGTCATATGAGGAAATTTTTTTTAATGTGGGAAAGATCAAGTGATGTGCTTGAGGTCATCCAGCACGTCAGCGAGTCTCTTGAAAGAGCATGCAGGTCCCCTTGACTTCCAGACAATGCGTTTCCATTTTAATCCATGCTGACTTGCAAATACTTACTTGAACGTTTCCTTCAGAACTTCATTGTCTGATTTTTTTTATTTTTTTTTTTGGTCTTGATTCCAACCTAATACTTCGTAAATGTTAACTTGCCAAGAGGAGATAATAAAACCAGATTGCATTCCTGTCCAGGGTACTCGAGCAACAGGCTTGTGATGAAAAACCTACGCTGAAGGGCCCTCTTGAGAATTTTGTTGTGAAGAGGAGAAGGTGATGGATGCCAGAGAGATGATGAAGACTCAGCTGAAATGAGAGGTTTTATTTATACAGCTGAGCTTCATCTTGTGATATTAATAGCGCGCAGGCATTTCTTTTGGATAGAGGGGATGGATTCTGTATTTAGCTGAGGTCGGTGTGCTGCTCTTTCTGGCATGAGCCAGAAAATCCCACTGCCGTTTAGCTGTTGCATACATTACCTTATCTTTACCAGGAGGACTCTTTTATTTTCTTCTGTAAATCATTCTAATGTTGCTAGCTTGAAAGCTGTGCATGAGAGAAACAGGATGAGATGAAGAACTGCAACCTCTCACTCAGAGGTGAGAAGGTTGGACAGCAGACTGGATCTGTGGCAGCATCAATCTTGCCCATGGTCCACCCTGTTTTCTGAGGTTCACCCATCAATGTGCTAGAAAGCAAGTTGAGGAGTTTATGAATTGTCCCAGTTACCCATTTCCTGCCAACTTTTGCTGATCTTTTTTTGTCCTCTGACTGGAAGTAATTGTATCACAGGATAGAAGTGAAATTGGTGCTTAATCACGTGGTAATTTGTGTGATGGGAGTATTTGGCTGCTGTATGGCAGCAGAGTGTATATTCTGGAGTGTGAGTGGGACGGTTCAGCTTTTTTTTCCCAGTTAGTGGGAAGAGAGCAAGGCCTGGGATTCTTCACTGCCTCCATAAAAAATTGTCATCTGCCCCAGCTTTAAAAATATATTAATAGCATCCTGATCTCTTACATGCACGGTTGGTCCTGTTGCCTGGATACAAACATACAGTGATTAGGAAGCTATCATTAATACAAAATGAACAAAACAGATCATAAAAGTCCCCAGATAGAGGTGTTGTGCTTGTGTGCCCGCTGTGTCCCTTGGTCCTTGTCTCCTTCTCTGGCTTGTTGCAGGTTGTGCTTTGCCTGTAATGCTGCATTAGGCTCTCCACTAAACTGCCAGCATAACCTCTGTGATGCTCTCTGTGGTTCCTTCCCCCTTCTTTGAAATAAACCCTTATCAGTGTTTCTCACATCATCCGTAGCCTTCCGCAGTCTGTTACCTTGCGTGTGTCTTTGATCAAACGCTGCCTTGTCTTGGCTTCTCTCAGCACGCCACTGTATTTTTAGGTTCGCTGTGCTGCATCGCTTTTCTTGGTAAACATATGCGCTGTGGCACATAAAGGAGTGTTAAACATTGCTACAAAAGCCCCTTGTTTTTTAACATCTCCCCAGGGTCTTGTAATGGATTTGTTAGGGCTCTGGGGAGATGTCCCTTTCTAACCTAGTTTCTGGTTCAGCTGTTCTCTTTTCCTTCATTTCCTGCAGTGTTTCCGATTTTCTCCGTGAAAATACACGCTCACTTCTGATGCCACTCTTGCCTCTTCTTGCATGCTTTTTTTTTTCAAGTGTAGATGAAAACGTCTGTGACAGTTTTGGTAATGTTTCTTCAGTTAATTTTCTAGTTCTTAAAGCTTGTTCACAAACAGAAGCACTAAACTTTAACTTATGGCATGATTGCATGATGTTCCTCTTTCCAGCCGTTCTAGTAGCACTCCACGATACTTCTGTTTTTAAGGATAAGTAACTAAAGCTATTTTATAGTTCTCATGACTTAAACCGACTGCTGGAGTTGGACTGCAGTGACTGAGTCCTTAGTTTACTTCAGTTGCGAAATAAATTGTTGCCTTAAATGCCGTCTGAGCAAGCCTTTGGTATGAACTGGCAGAGAAGGAGGAATGAAAACAGCGATACCGAGCTTCCTAACTCCAGGATTGTGAAGAATGAAAGTATTTCTTGCTTTCTCTTGGAGAACTTCTTACGTGTTGTTTAGCCACACTGTGAATGAGTGTCAGATGTCTTACATCTGCATTATTTGGTGATTAGGGAATTAGGAATGCAGGAGGATTGTTTTGTGGTTAATATGCAGTAACAGAGATTAGAAAATTTGACCAAGGGTCCCTTGCTCCGCTTTTCATGTGAACTTCAGTAGTTTACTTCATTGCTGCCTCAGTTCTGGTTTTATCAAATCAGGGTAATACTTTTGTTCTGATTCCTGCATTATGTGGGACAGGGACTGGCTTTTCTTAGGCATACAGAAATCTGATTATAGATACAGATACAGTTGTGTGCTTGATATATATACATAATATATAGCGCTATATAGCAATCCTAACCTTGGCTGAAGCCTTTCAGGGTGTGCCATAATGCAAACAGCAATGAGAATATAGTTGAAAGAAATGATACGATGCTTTCTCAACGGTTTGGTAGCAAAATACAGCTTCCTGGTTTTAACTGTAGGTGATGTTTTTAGGTCTTGCCATAAATACTGTATGATAACTTTTACAACTCATACGTCCATGCGCAAATACATAAAAAAAGTCTCTGTCATTTCATTACTTTATTTCTTTGCTATCATAATTCATTTTATTATAAAAGCCAGTCTCATTTTTGGCTTGATTTGCATCATAAAATGCACTTAAGAGAAATAAAAAAAAAGGAGAAGATGAGAATGCCATGTCCAGTCAGGGAGATGATACACGTTATATGGTGTTCTGTTTCCAGTAGTACCTGATGATCAGTTGTTTTGGAGGAAGTGATAAAATCTCCATAATGGACAATTATGTAATTATGAGTGAGAGTTTCAGAAACATTTCAGTGATATGAGCAAACACATCCCACTAAAAGGCAAGGAGGCTAAAAAAAAACAAACCCAGTTGTATAAATCTCTATCTCCTTTGTGTTTGTAGAAGCTAAAGATGTTTCTATTTTCATATTTATTGCTAGCATTTACTAAAATATTGCTCTGATAATGGATTACCTGGGTACACACAGCTTCTTCTCCCTTAATTTTTTTTTAAATAACTTGACTTTCAATTTTACTGTGTGTTTTGTTGTTGCTTAAGGTGAACATCTAGTTTAGGCAAGATTTATCAGCTGCATAAATACTGAACAGCAAAGGCTCTAGCTAACTAGTAGGATGGTGGGAAAGAAGCAAGTATTGTAGTGGATCATACCTTATACACCAGTCAAGAATGCAAATAATGTGTATGAAGGATACCAGCATCTGAAACACATGGTTCCGGTACAGAGTCGTTTTCCTTTCTGCTGTGTACTGGAATGATGAACTGCTGGAGCTGGTTTTACACACCGTGCTGGAGAAGAGACGAGGACTGACTGGAAGTAGCTCAGGAGAAAGCAATAGCAATGAAAATGTGACCTACAAGGAAGAAGTGAAACAATCAGGATTGTTCAGGCTGGAGAAGTTAAAGTAATTGAAAATTTTTAAGTGTGCTGCAAAGAGAAAAAGAGCAATTTCTTGTTGTTCACACAGGTGAGACCATAAATAAAGAGCTTAAATTGGAGGATTAAAGTAGACTTCAGGAAAACCTTTCCAACAGCACAAGCAGTTAAGCTGTGTACTGGATTGCTTAGGGACCTTCTGGGTGCTTTGTTCTGGAAGATGTTAATAGAGGTAACAGGCAAATGTGTCAGGAATTCTTTAGATACCCCTAATCTCACCTGAGAGAATTTCCTTCCAAACTCATTGTGATTTCAAGGGTACCAAAATTGTTTCTGTGTAGTTTCCCTTCAGTTTTAAGCATATTCTTTGCCCTGATAATTTTCAGTGGTCAAGGTGGACTTAAACAAGCTAAAGGTGAAGATATGTGTCAAGAAAGTGTATGTTAAAGAATATTACTATATATAATGTCACTATTATTTTTTTCTAAATGTCTTGTTTGATTTTTTACCACGATGATCAAATGACAGTTTTCACTGACACACAACATAAAGTCTTAAGTAACTACAGGTAATTTATAGCTCATAATTGAAGATCTCCCTCTCTCTTTCTAGTTTTTATTTCTTTCTCATTTTCTTTGTTGCTGCCCAGCAGCTCTCTCTGTTAGAATTACCTAAACTAATCCACATTTTTCTGTGTATTCAACCAACCTCACTGAAAGTTGTGTTCAGTTGGAATTTTATTTCAGTTTTTACTTTCTTTTGCAACTATTTAATAACAACCCAAAAGAAAATAGATGCTAATCTTTGAGAGCTCCGCCAATAGCCTTCTTCCACGCTCAGAACTGAGCAGTGCTTCTTGTTTTGTTTCTTTTTGCCAGTTTCCCGCTTGTGTGACAGTACTTTGTTCTTTTTGCCTGCACAGTGACTTGAGTAGCCCTTTGTGAAGGACTTGACCAAATCTTTTGAGAAAGTTCCAATAAACAATGTGTTCTTGTATTTCTTTACTCCATCGGGTTTTTTCTAATCCTTGAAAGAATTCAGCTCCTTAACAGATCTACCTTGTGTTCAATTCATCTTGTCCCCTCAACTATGCAGAAGTCTTCAGTGTTCACATGCTCAGAAGGATTCTCCTTCCCTCTGTTCTTGAGAAGTCTTTGGCTTTTTGCAGACTTCCCGGTTTATAGGATTTCAGGTTTACTTTCCTGTGCTGAGGTGGTGCTTTACAGATGGGAATACCGGGACAGTATCCCTTGAACATTTTTCAGTGGCATCATTTCTTGTGCAGTCTCTCTCTTCTCCTTGTCCCTGCATAATGTGGTGGATGGTGCCATTGCAAGCATTTGTGCAGATGCACAATGCATTAAATCTAAAATTGAAAAATACCTGGCTCGTCACAGCGGATGCCAGCACAGGGCAGTGGTGGCACATCAAAGGCAATGTGGGGCTGGTTAATGTCTGGGGAAAGGGAGGGGAAGAAAAGCAGACACTTGTCGCCTTCTGACAGGGCTTTTGGTTTAACTGCCTGTTTTACCTGGCTTGAGATATGTCGGATTGTCTGTTTTGGTCTTTGTGCCTTTTGTGTTAGGTAATCTATGCTGAGAGTAGGAAATTTGCAACAGAAAGTCACAGAAATGTAAACACGGTAGCGCTGAACAAGGTTTAGACATGTGGAGACCTTATCTCATTGTATCTTACTGAGAAATGGATGTTTTTAACACTTTTATTATAGGCTGGTGGTTTGTTTTTTTTAAAAAAACTCCTAAGATGAGGAAGGTTGGAGTTGAATCAGGTGTGGATGAAGACACTAAAGCAAAAGAATTAGTGATAATAGCAGTAAGGAGAGAGTATCAAAATCAGGTATTTCCCATTAGTGGGGAGGCACCATAGACAATGCAGTCAAAAAAAGTTTAACTTGAAGTTTGTTTGTGTGTGTGTCAGGGGGAGAGTGAGACTGGGAAAGCAAGGCACTCGTGTTGTCCCAGGCTACCTGAACACCAGAGGGCTGGGTAGCTGCACAGCAGACAAATCAGTTTCCAGATGTGTCACGTCAGCAAAAATCAAATTAATAGGTTTCAGGTTATACAAATTAAAGAGAAATTCCTTCTTGAACAAGTGTGAGAGTTAACTTGCCAAGTGTGCAGGCCCAAGCATCTTGTTTCTAGACAGATGTAAACCATCTGAAGAGGCTGAGGGACGAATGACGAATGAGTGCCGACCAAGGGACTGACAGGCAAACATGCCTACCTTGGCTGTGTGATAGCTAGAAGTGTAGCTGAGAGACGCGATAAGAGTCTACAAATATTTGAGAGGCACATACTTGAAAGATAGAAACTAATTAATATAGTAAGGTGAGAACGGGGCATAAGTGGAAACAAGGGAATGAGATTATGAAATATATTAAAGTATGGAATAGTCTGCCCAAAGGAAAGGTTGGAAGAATAAATATATAAGAACAAATATGTAATATATAAGACTGATAGAAAGATTCAGGAAGTAATCTCACATCAAAGAGTCAGCTTTCTGATGAAAATAGATTGAATAATTTAGTAAGACTCTTTTACCCATTTAATTTGTGTTTGCTTTTGAGGTATTAGGCAAGTTGGCAACCTCTCTTGACTTTATTTTTGCCTCCCTAATGTTTCCTCTAGATTCAAATATGCATTATTGCATACAATTCTTAAATGCTGTCTTTCTTTAGAAAAATGTTTTAAAAAGGAACAGTTAGGCAAACCATGTAAAAAGACAAAAGGGGAGAAGAAAGGTGAGTAAGCTTTGGGAATGATTTTCACAAATGTTGGCTTGCTACATTCTGCCTAAATGCTGTAGCTGCAAATAAATGGGAGCAAACTAATTCCAGATATAGAGGTCTAGTTACACTGTTTTAGAATCATAGAATGGTTAGAGTTGGAAGGGACCTTAAAGGCCATCTAGTTCCAATCTGCTGCCGTGGGTAGGGACACCTCCCACTACACCAGATTGCCCAAAGCCCCATCCAGCCTGGCCTTGAACATCTCCAGGGATGGGGCACCCACAGCTTCTCTGGGCAACCTGTTCCAGTGTCTCACCACCCTCACAGGAAAGAATTTTTTCCTAAGTTCTAATCTAAATGTGCCCTCTTTCAGTTTAAAACCATTACCTGTTGTCTTATCACTCCACTCCTCAATAGAGTCCCTCCCCATCTCTCTTGTAGGCCTTTTTAGGAGCTGGAACTGTTGTTGTTCCTGTTTGCCTCTAAGTGAATGATGGTGAGGGAGCTCTCAAACTGCAAGCTACCATTTGTGTTATGTGCAGCCAATCTGCAAGTGATGGGATGGTCAGAACAGGAGCAAAACCTTTTTTTGGTGTAGAGAAAGGCAAGCAGAGGTTTTTTCTTTACTTAGCCAAAGTCCATCTTAAATTGCAGCCGGAAAGTCAGTTTGAGGAGGCATCTGAGAGGATGGAGAGCAGCCCAAAGTGCTCCATTTGGCTTGTATGATAGAGTAAGTAGCAAAAGGTGTTGAGGTTCACCACTGCTCTTGGTGGCTGCTTGTCTAGAGAAGTGTCACAGGCATGCCAGGCTCTGGTGTGACCGAGGAGCCACACAGAGCCCCTGCCCGAGTCTCTGGCTTGTGAAAGGAAGCTACGTGGCTATGCTTGGCATTTGCTGGCTGACTCCGGTTGGCTGGAAAGCAGCCCTGGGATTAATTTGAGGAGATTGTTTAAAGAATTTGGAAGGTCTGCCCGAACTGGGGTTGTCCTTTCTAAAGCAAAACCCCCTAAATCTTAGTTTTCAAACAGCACTAAGAAGAAGCAAATTTACGTTGCTCCATTGCATTTCTGTTCAGGGTCTCTGCATGCAACCTGTAGAAGGATTTAAGCTGCTATCTGCTATCGAGGGCTTCATCAGAGGCTGTTTTAGCTTTTTCAGTATGACGAAAGGAATTCATCATGTGAAATTTTAAGCCAAGTTCTCAGTGCCATGATGCTTACGGTCATGGAAGTTGCAGCTCTGACTGGTGGGCTGTCAGCTCTTAAAACAAGCCAGGAGGTTCTTTGCGTATTCTTCCCCTTCCTGCTTTTCCTTTTCTATAATGGGGGATCAGTTTCAGTGATTAAGAAATATTGTCTTCACTTTCACTTGCTGTGCTCTTAAGGAGGCGCAATAGTGTGTGCACTGTCTGGTTGAACAATTCGTGTTTAGAACAAAGGGGTTGTTTGCTCAGCCCGTGTGCAGTGATTTTCGTACGTGTATAAACTAAAGTACTCTTTGATCTTTCTTTCCTGTGTATCTATAATCCGAACCCATTTTACTCTTTCCCCCCCCGGCAGCCGGAGGGTGTGCTGTGAGCCAGGCGTCCTTGGCTGTCGCTCCTCGTGCTGGCTTCCGAACAAAGGTACCGCTGAAAAGGTGAGTACTTAACTTCCATCCTCTTTGATGTAGATTTACGTTCAGAGGAACTGATAAATTTAGACTTGCCGAACCTGCCACCTTAAAACCACCTAGGTTTGCAACGGAGAAAATCTAATCTACACCAGCTCATAAAATCGTGAGCGCCAGCCGTCAAAGCACTATTAAATTCTGGTTTAGTGTAAATTGTGTGGCATTCTGCAGCACTGCAGACCAGAGAAGCTGAAAGGTGGGCATGTTTCATCTCGTGAACGGATGTGAATTTAGAGCTAGAGAAATCTCCGAGACCCTGAAAATAAACACTAATAAAAATACAATTCTTACCTAATGACTCCCACGGGAAAGGATGGCCGAGAGGGATGCTTGACTGCCCGTTTCCTGCATAATTGTGTGAATTCTTCATCAGATCTAGTGTCACATCAGCCATGTGCTGGATGTAGCTTGAGGTACCTGAGCACTAACTGAAAGAAAAAGAAAACAGTCTTTTTCCAAATCGCGAAGGCTATTTACGAGGTGGAGGATAAGTTTAATGGCATTGCCCTGCTCTGAGTACTTGAGCAAGAATTTCTTGAAATCTTCCCCCTTGGTCAGCGCAGTGATGAGTGTACCAGGCCTGCGAGGGAGTGTCTACGTGTGTGTCCGTTGACAAGTGGTTCCAGTTGGCAGGGAATAGAGTAAAAGAAGAGGGGATTAGCACAGAAGAGAACTTGTAAAAACATCTGAGTGCTTTATGTTTGAGAAATAGTGTTTGTGTTCTACCTGCACGCAAACAAAACTTTGTTTGTAGGAGAGTATTAGTACTTTAAGGAAGGGCAGATGAAAGTAAATACGTGGTATTGTAAAGTCTGTATAGGTCTGCTTTCAATGAGGCTGCATTAACCATCAGACAGGGGATGTCTTGCGTAATGTTTGAAGATTGTTCTTCGGGAGCATCTGTAAAACTTTGTGCTGTCAGTTGTTAGGTGTGTACTGGCATTCTCTAGACAATTTTCCTTAAATATGTTCTGTATTTAAAAATACTGCTGTTACCTGCCTCTACCTGCAAAGCCACTCTGCTTTACAGTCATTAGCTTAACATTTTAGGAACCAAAGAGAGTCATGGGTAAAACCTTCTAGAAACTTCTAACTAGTAGCCTAAAAAGACTTTTCATATACAAGAAATAGTGTAAAGTAAATGTCTTGAGTTTATGGAGAAAAATACCTGGGAATGTTCAAGATTAAAAGCAAATATTGTCTATTCCATTAGAAAGCTGGACTTTTGTACTTGATAAACATACTGAACATACCGAGATACATAGATTTAATTTTTCTCAGGTACTGTTATTGTTTGCTTAAGTTTTCCTGTAGTAAAGTTTTTAATAGAGATATCACTGTGTTGTATTAATAATAATATATATTAATTACCTAAAAATAATTATTTAAGTATTGCCTTGTCTTATAAGAAGCTGTTTAACACTTCGTAGGAGAGATTTGGGTATTTGTTAAAAGGAAAGAGGTTGGAAGAGGTCCTGTTCTGTAATTGCAGTTAGGATGTCTCTTTTGAATCCACTTGTTTTAAAAATCAAGAGTGTTTTCTTGATACTCTTTGCTGTTCACCTGATCTGGAACCTCTCCATCTTGTGTCAGAAGACTTGTCTATTGATGTCAAAAGTTCGTATTGATGTGACATTGTTGTATCACAATCATGTTTCTGACCTTGTTAGGACTATTTCATGGAGTTTAATGTCCAAAAGGTGTCACACTTTTTTATTTCCTCTTGCTTTGAGTTTTGTTTGGTTGGTTTTTGAGTTATTTCTGGGGTTCAATAATTTCAAGGATGTCGACTAAATTTCAGGGTGTATCTTCAAAATTGTAAAAAGCAAGGCAAGATTTTTTGCTTGGTTTTGCATGTAGATATATATGCCTGGTAGAGCAAGATCTTGTTCTGTGATTCTCTTGCTCTGTGACATCTATGAAGAAAACCTTTCTGACTGAGGACACTTACAATCTCTTAACGGAAGGCCACTAAAGTAAGTAGTCTACTACATACAGCTTAAAACCCCGTTCTGCGTGTCAGAGCTGTGTCCCTGGCTGACATTTGGCACAACAGTATGAATTGGTTTAGAGTTTCCAGTTGTGTTTGGCGTGTTTCTTCCGTCTGGAAGCGGTGAGGAGCAATCATGAGGAATACAATGTGCAGAAGGATTTGCAAGCAACGAGCAAGCTACATTGTAAGAGGAGGCAGGTAGATGTGAGGATCTGGCCTGGAAGAAGTCACGGTTATGAGGTTGTAATTTTATTAAATAATCATGAAGAATAATTCTCTGTACCTGGGGGATTGTGGAGAATAATTATGTCCAATAAGGTTTAGTTCAGCAATTGCCATGGTGCTCTTGAGGCTGAGCAGCTTTGGTCTTCTTACCATTAGCAGCTAAATCACGTGAGACTCAGTGGTACAACTGAGTTGGAAATAGCATTTTGGTTTTTCCTTTAAAACTTGCTCTTCTAGATAAGGCCCTAAAAGCAAGCAAAGCTTTTAGCTTGAAAACTGTTACTAAGGATACTGGTGGTTTTGTGGTTGTCCTCTAGAAGGCATGGATTCCTTAAAAAGGAAAAAAAACCCAACACAGCCTCAAATCAAATCCCTCAAACAAACAAACTCCCTTAACTCTATTTCTAATTGTGATACTTTTATAAAAGATCGAGTTTTATGGATCCGATTGAAATCACTTCTTTTCTCTTGAAATTTCTGTCACCCTTTTAAATGAGTTACTCTATGCCTTCTGTTGTATCCATGTAATTGGCTGAGCTGTAGACATGCAGTTACTACATGCAGCTAACAAAAGCGGTATAGAATGTACGAGTCAGGCTGGTTAATCAGACAGCCTGATGAGACCAGAGGTACAAAACATTTCTTCATGTGGAATATTGTTGAATTTAGCAGTGTAATTTTAGATATTGAGAGAAGCAGATTGTTCATGAGTGATCTTTGGAGTCCTTAAATTAACATACTATAACCTACTACACATTGCTCTTCATTTTCCATACCCAGAGAACTGATAGATTCATAGAATCATAGCATTGTCTATGTTGGAAGGGACCTTTGAGATCATCTAGTCCAAACATCACCCCAACTCTGATACAAAAACCAACAACCCCTAACTAAACCGTGTCACTGAGCACTATGTCAACCCATCCTTTAAATATCTCCAGGATGGTTTGGAGGTTATTTTAAGTTGTTAAATTTACTGCAGGAAAACCTTCGAAGCCCCCTTTTCAGCTCCTCACTCAAACCCTAAATTCGGGTGCAGGGCAGAGTTTTAGACTCTCTGTGTTAGGAGCGACGGATTTGGACTCAAAGTGCTCTTCTGCAGAGGAGCTGTGGGCACGTGGGGCTGTGTTATCAGCAACTGCCTGAAGCAGGCCCTTCCTGCCAAGGGATTTATTTTCTAGCAGACTGACATCTCCATCTCCAGCAAGCAGTAGCATCCTTGTGATTCCTTTCAGATGTGCTGGCTTTTGTGCACTGGAGTATACGGAGGGGGTGGATAATGCATTGAATTGGGTGTCTCTCCCAAGCTGGCAGGATTGTTCCCAGCTGTCAGTGACTCACAGTAGCCGAGTTGCTGTATAAGAGTTCAAGTTAATGGAATTTGCAGTTCAGTTTCCTTTGAATTGTCTGGCAGAGACAAAATTTCCCATGAACTAGGAAGAGCAGCAGAGATTCCACAAAACAGGAGCTTTGAATGTGTTTTGGGTACAAAAAATTGCCAAGAAGTGCCATCCTTCCTTGAGATAGCTCATGCTGTCAGGTGTTTCATTTTGTTCTGTCTAAATTCTTGCACTGTTCTTATCACTGAACATCTTTAGTTTCCAGAACTGCATTAAAAATGTGATGAATGTATGTTGCATGATTGTCATTTTAATCTTTGTCTACATAGATGGCAAACTTCATTTGGATTTAGAGGCTCTGTTCTCTCAGCAGGGTAACTACCTTTGTTTATGCCCTAAAAACAGGGCACAAATATCATCAATACAATTTGTTCATAGAATTAATATATTTACCGAGCAATAAATTGCGTTTCATGCTTTCTTTCTTGCAACTTGTTCATTTTTACCAAACAGGTTGCCTTTGTCCCTTATGTTAACGCAAAAGGCTAGTTGACATAGCTGGGGTAGACCATGGAGAATGGGACCTGGGTTTACTACATGTTGATTTTGTCCGTTGTTCTTCTGGCAGTGTGTGATTCCCCCGGAGAGCCTGCTGGGCTCTGGCAGAGCTGTGTTTGGACACAGGCACTGTTAAGTGCTGGTTTCCAAACAGGGCAGAATCATAGAATAATATGGTTAGAGTTGGAAGGGACCTCAAAGATCATCGAGTTCCAACCCCCTGCCATGGGCAGGGACACCTCCCACTAGAGCAGGTTGCTCAAAGCCCCATCCAGCTTGGCCTTGAACACCTCCAGGGATGCAGCCTCCACAACTTCTCTGGGCAACCTGTTCCAGAGTCTCACCACCCTCACAGGAAAGAATTTCTTTCTAGTATCCAATCTATATCTCCCCTCTTCCAATTTAAAACTGTTACCCCTTGTCCTGTCACAACGCTTCCTGACCAAGAGTCCCTCTCCAGCTCTCCTGTAGCTCCCATCAGTTACTGGGAGGCTGCTCTAAGGTCTCCCCGGAGCCTTCTCTGTCCAGGCTGAACAGCCCCAGCTCTCTCAGCCTGTCTTCATAGGAGAGGTGCTCCAGCCCTCTGATAATCGTCATGGCCCTTCTTCAGTAGGATGATTTGGATTTCGTTACTTTGAAGGTGACTACTACATGGCTGAGAATCACTGTCATTTTCCAAACTAGATAAATCTAACTAAATAGGTTATTTGCCTTGTTGGTGCTCTGTTTCAGAGTATCAGAATATCTGGAGCAAGTTCATTCTGTTGCAGGCAGAATCGGTACTGACTAGCCCATATTTGTGGCTCCATTATTCTGTATCCAGTGCCTTTTCCTTCTTTTTTGGCTGTGATTTGTACCTGTGAACCCTGGGCATGTGTGTGAAAAGTACCCTCTAGTTCAGAGTGTTGTTTGAAGATATATGAAAGGCAAAAGAAATAGTAAGGAAAATCTTTTGCTACACAGTGTTGTGACTTTTCCATTGTCATTAATCTCTTTAAACTCCAAGAACCCCAAGTCAGACGATGATATGTAGTTCACTAATCATGTAAGAGAGACGAGGTAATGGACACAATTTTATTTTCTGGATGTACTAAGCAAGAACAGCCTGAGAAGATTAAATGTGTACGTGTTTCAGACTCCAGGTCCATTTTCTAAAGACATGACAAATGTGAAGAGTTATATTTTTGGAAGTAGTGAATACTTAGTGCAGGTAATTCTAAACCTCCTTTTTTTTTTTTTTTTTTAATATTTCTTTATTTATACAAGAACAAAGAGTTGAACAGAAGCAAACCTAAGCTGCTAATGGGGAATGCTTTTTATTGTGCCCAAATTTGTCTGTAGAACTCGTGGCTATGCTTGTTGTTAATTCTGAGGTGCAAATGGGAATCAGTGAGACCAGACTTGCATGGCTGATGGAAAAGAGGAAGAAAAGAGCCAGACAGAAGAGAATAGAAACTCACATGATGCAATGTGTGAGTCAGTTTCTAAAGACTGATTATTTCCATGAATATTTTAATTTAGGATTTCCTGAAACTTTTCAAAAGGGCTGGAATGGCTTATTGCAAATTGTCCAATATTTGAACAAGAGAAACTCCACCTCTGAATTATCATCTTAGTAACGTACAATTTCCTGGTATTGTGAACTAATGTCATCATTAACTACCCGGCAAATAATGCATCAAAATTCACTCTTTGTTTCTGGAAGATGTTTTCTGTGGAAGGGGAGTTCCCCCAGAAGACTTATTAATTCAGCTTACCTGATCCTCTGTTCTACCTTTCCTCTCAGTTCTGTAATTTATAATTTCTTTCCTCCTTACCCTGTCGATGGTGCAGAATTCCAAATCCTTCAGTCATTCTCTCCTGTCTGTATTCATCCTAGCTGACTCATGCAAGTCTAATAGAAGGAATCTCGTACAAAATGTATGATCGCCTATATTGGAAATCAGGAATCAAAAAGCTTATGTTTCAAGTGGGGAAGGGAGTGTCTCCATCTTCAGCAGGACCTGAACTGCCGGTCCTGTGACAAAAAGACAATAATATGGAAAATTTCCAACTGCCATTAAAATATCCAATCAAAAAAAAATGTTTTAAAGTCAAGAATATTATAAACTGTTGCCTTTACTGAGCCACTTAGGAGAATCTGAATGTAAGGGAATTTGTACTATGTCTGTGGAGCATTGAAGGCAGTGGATGTGCAGAAGTCCTTCAGCCAGGTCCCAAAAGCAGCACCCAGTCTTCAGGGCCACTTCTGCAGCACTGACTAGGTGGCAAGGTACCAGAAATGGCATCTGGAGCTTACTGTTTGCCATGTAACTATTAAGAAAAGTGTATGTTTATTCTTTTGGCTCCATGATGCTTTTAAAAAGTGCTTCACGAATGTGTGTGTCTGTTCCTCTCTTCTGGAGCTCTGTGGCTCTAATTCACGTTTGAGCTGTTTTCTTGCTCTTTTTTTGTAAGCTGAAATGTTTTGTCGTGGCATAAGAAGGAGGTCCCTCCTGATTTTGCTGTCTGTATTTTAACTTTCAGTACAATACAGTTGAATTTGAGGTGGAATAGGGTCTTACTTTCTAAGCTGGTTCAGGTGAGGAAGAGCAGCAAGAGAAAGGAGGTGGGTACCTCATCATACAGTAGTGAGGGGAAAGAAACAGGATAACGGGATGATGAAAGGCAAAGCATTCCTTGAAATGAGCCTCTAAAAAAGCACAGAGAGAACGTGTGTGTGGTGGAGAGGGAGTTGTCTCAAAAAGCTGTGTTTGTTCCCTGGAGGCTCCCGTGTGCTATAACTGAGTCAACGTGTCAAAGTGAAGTATGTGGTGAGCTTTGGGAGCAGGGGAAAACTGCTTCTTCTGCACATGCAGGGCTTGGACCAGCTTCGTCTTGCAGGATAATAAGCACTCTGCTTTTGCATTGCTGAAGCCACAACAGAATAGCTGTCCAGTCAAGCTCTGTGGCTGATGTTTCTCTAAGAAATGCTTTAAATCTGTGGTTGGTTGGGCAGCTAAGAATAATTGGCTCTGACTTTGCGTCTGATGCAGATGTGAATGAAGATGATGAACAGGGAGGAAGGTGACTGAATGCGCTGTTGAGATACAGGAATGAAATCTGCAAGGGCCTTCCTCAGTTTATTTCTAAATCTCAAAGAAACGCACGCGTGTACGTCTTGCAATATTTCATATGTTGGTGTAATGTTTTGGGGATGTACTAATTTTTCTTTATTGCTCGAATCTTGTGTTTGAAATGGATGGAAAAGGGATGATTAGAACACTTTGTCCTGGCTGCAGCCTTTGGCTGTGTTACTTCATGCATGATGCTGCGCTGGCAGCTCTCTCCTTGGCCATAGCTCGCTGCAGCATTGCCCTAGGAATTCATATGAACTTGAAAATCCTTTAAAGCCAATGTTTCCATGCTAACAAGCTAATTTTGTCTTGATTGTTCCTTACGTAGAGTCTTTACCTTTGGCGCTTTCGTATTTTATAAATCATGCTTACTGACATATTTGATGTTCTGATTGTTTCCATAGTGACAGCAATGGCAGAAACCTGCAAAAGGAAGGTGACAGCATTGTATTTTCAAGAGTAACTGTTGTACAGAGGAGTGGCTTGAGGGGGTGGAAATTCAGTAGATTTTTCCAAGCAGTCAAAGAATATTTACGAGTACTTACTTGGAGGTCAGAGAGAAGAGGCAGCAGGACAGAAGGATTCGTTTGGTATTTTGGCATTTGTTTGTGTGTGGAAGCAGTGAACACAAGGGCAGCCTAGAAAATACGAGGTTTTCAGTAACTTCTCCTTTCTTGCTGTTCCAAAAGATGATGAAATTTTGAAATGCAGAAGACTGCAGTGTAGAAGTTGTCTTCACAGAAGAGGTAGAAGTTAACATGCCTGGGAGACAATGTGTAACATACCTTTGTGTCATAATTTCTTCCTTCCAAATTCATAACCTAAGTGCAGGAAGCTTTTAGCATTAAAAATCAGACACAAAGCCATTAGTGAGAGCTTCAACCTCCTTTTTTTCCTCTGGTAAAATCAGCTGTCTGATTTTATTTTCTAGGAAGCAAGGCTTTATCCCCTTTCATTACACATCATATTAGCCATGTTTGTCAGTGAGATACCTTGAGAGGATACAAGTGTTTGAACAGAGTCCATACTACAGCAGAGGGGGTTGTGTTAAAGCATTTTGTAGAACAGACAGGCCTCCCTAACATGTCCCTTTGTAGTAGGTGCTGATGCTTCTGTCTACAGCATGGTCACTTAAAGCAGTTGCCTGAACTATAAAGCGTGCCCACCTTTCTTATATTGACATGGGCAAATGGGAGGAGATATTGTGAGAGATGCTTATAAATTCTGTTAAATCATAGAATTGTTAGAGTTGGAAAGGACCTTAAAGATCATTTCTTTCCAACGCCCCTGCCATGGGCAGTGACACCTCCCACCAGACCAGGTTGCTCAGAGCCCTGTCCAGCCTGGCCTGGAACCACCACCTCCATGGATGGGGCAGCCACAGCTTCTCTGGGCAGCCTGTTCCAGCATCTCACCACCTTCACAGCAAAGAATTTCTTCCTAAGATCTGACCTAAACCTCTTTCAGTTTAAAATGGTTACCACTCGTTCTATCATTCCACTTCCTCGTAGAGTGTCCCTCCCCATCTCTAGAATGATCTAGGATCTGCAGTCAGGTTTGGGACCTCATGCCCAGGCAGTTCTGCCCAGGAAGGGTAAGTTGCCTGCTCTACTCATCTCCAGGTGGCAAGCACATCTTTGGCCCTGGGGAAATCAAGCAGGCTGGTAGTAAGACACAGGTGCTACACTCCAATTTAACACATTGTTAAATTCAGATCTCTTATGCCTTCCAGCCAAAATATGGCATCATACTGTAAACTGAATTTGTGTTACATCTTATTACACTGGGGAAGAGGAGCTGGCACCTGGGAACTTGTGTTGCCTTGAAAGTTGCAGAAGTTACTTATTTGTCAGCGCCTGAGGCCTCTTCGGTCACGTCTGCCTTGGTACCTCAGCTGGTTCTTCCATTATTTTTGGTATCTTGGGAGTGGGGGTGCGTGAAAATGTGTAATTTATTCTTCCTTTTTATATTTATCTGCAAAGTTTTGGTCAGCTGGCATGCTGCAAAGTGCTTGGATTCCAGTTTTCCCTTCACCCCACTGAAAGGGAAGTTTCTCTTGTTTTGTGCCATCTACAATCATTGCGTGTAAAACTGGGAAGCAGGAAGTTGTGGGAGCAGAAAGACAGAGGTAAATCATACCATCTGTTTTAAATACTGTCCTCTTATTTACAGAATGATACAGAATTAAATGGAATCAGTTCCTTCTTACAAACAGGTTTATTTATGGATAGTTAAGCTGTTGAGATGCTGACATAGTGGGAAAATGAGAAGACTGGTTAGGATGTGTTCTCTCCACTCCCTCCTATCCTCCCAAAAATTTCCCCCAAATCGCCCAAACCATTGTTTTTGCATTATTTACACTGATGAACCTTTAAGGCATAGCGTAGTGCTGTGTTTGAAGCAGTGTCCTATGGCCCAAGTGTATGTTGGACATCCCTTGTATTTCAGTTGCATTATGAAATGTAGACAGAAACAGACATTTGGACATGCTTCTGTCATATGAAATGTGTATCCAATTTCTTCATCTGTAAAACTCTCTTCTTATAGTTTTTGAACTCTTCTGATCCGCCTTGGAATGAAGGGGTAGCGTTTTTCTTTTTTGTCACTGTTAATGACACTAATCAGCAATTAGTGCTGATTCATTTGCATTGACCCTCCCTGCTGCTGGTTAAAAGATAGCTTTGTTTGCAAGGGTATCACGGCGTGCTTAATTTGGCTTGCAGAATCTTTGTAGCTGTTTTAGTCTTATACGAAATAGGTAAAATCCAAGTGGAAATTGGGAAGCAGAAAAAAGCAACAAAACCCCCCAACTATTCACATGTAAGTTTACTCATTAAAATAGCAGATCGTGTAGATTTGGATAACGTTATATGTGTTTCTTAAAGCAGAACTTCCCCTTAAATAATGGAAAAACATCTGCAAAGAAGAAAGCATTTCTTGTAGGTCTTTTGCTAGCGCTTGCAGTTCGAGGCAGCTGTCTGATTTATACTCAGTGAAAGCAAATTGTGCCCTTGTTAGCTTTTTCAGTTCAGAGGAACATGTATTTATTTGCATGGAAACATTTATATGAAATACGGAAAACCTTTACTGCAGATACAAAATGCTCTTCTAAAAGCTCTTCCTTCCATGGCTGATAGCTTTCACCTCGCCATGTATCATTAATGTTTAGTGCTAATGCAAGTTTTAAGATAACAGATGGAGGTGGCTTTGTGTGTGTTGTTTTAGATAGCGTTAGCCAAACCACTGTGTTCGGACTCTTGTAGTCATTTGCTCCCTGTCTCTTCTGAAACACAAAACTCTCATGATGCACAGGATTTTGCATTTATTCTCTTTGTTTCTAAAGTAGTGGCAAGATTGCTTAATGGATGATGTTGAATACAAGTTCTTATTTTATGAGAAGTTTTTAAAAGACTCTTTTTAGAAAGAATAATTAAAAAGTATTTTTAAAAAAGGATTTAACCTAAAGTATGTTGAAATTTTAATCCCATGGGATTCAGAAGTTCTTTACCCTTGTGGGGATGTTCTGAATAACTAATGTGGATCCACTTGAAGAACTTTTTATTAAACTGTTCTCTTTGATTAATTTTGTGACACGCTTGAAGTTAGGAAACTATGGAGTTAGTATCATTTTGCTTATTAAAGAAATAGGTTTTGATAAGATTATATGCATGTCATCCATCCCTCCCCTATTGAGGGGATGTGTTTGCAGTGGGAATGACTGGAAATTCAGTGGAACGGTGTGTTCTTTTACTGATGGCACAGGTGTTGTGTGATCAGGTCAACTCAATTCTGCATGCTCTCTGGCATATTCCTTCCTACCTTGAAATGACTTGTACTGAGAAGAGCTCAGAGATGTTTCAGCCATGGCTGTCAATTCAAATCAAGATGCTTTGGCTTTCCAGAATGGAAAATTTTGTGAGGTCTGGACTTCTTGGCAGATTTTTGTGTACTTTCTAATCACATTTTTTAGTCTTTTTTTTTTTTAGTCTTTTTTTTTTTTTTTTTTTTNTTTAATTCCAAGAAACCATTTTAATGTATGCTTTGAAAGATTCATGTGTGGTATTTTTGTGGGTTTGTCCACTGAGTCTTTAAAATTGAGTATCTGTCTTTTTTTGCTTGTTCTTTCTCACTTCTGCATTCCAGACAGGTAAAATACAAGTTTTATTCCATGATGCTCATAAGAGTAAATTTGTAGTTCTTATACCCTGTTTATTAGAGATTGTCTTTTGTTTAGCTGAGATGAAATTGGGAATGTCAAACACAAAACCCGCATGTTCATTTCCCACAGCAGATGAACTTTTGACATTGACAGGATCTGCAGAGCTGTTAACCTAACAACTGCATGAATTATTTCTGTGATGGTGAGTGATTTCTGACCTGAAAACAAAACGGGTGTTTATTCCTCAGATGGTGATGATAAAGTAATGTGGTGTTTAATCCCAGAAGCAAAAAATCCTTTTTAAAAAAGACATCTTCTCTTGGACCCTTTAAATTCTGTCTCAGAGTCTATTGTGTTGGTCAGTGGATGGATACTCAACTCAAAATGTGACGTATTTGCTAGGTTTTAATGTTTTTTTTTTTGTTTCTTTTTTTTTTTTTGTGTAGAACAGGACTGCTCCTTTCCCTGTTTTAATGTGCTACTTCAGGGAGTAGCTGTAGTAGAGCGTTCTGCTGTTAAATCATAGCACTGTGACAGTGTTCATTTTCTTGGTAGGCATTGACAAGGTTTTCAGAGCAGGCATCTACTTGAAAGAAAAGCAAATTTAATTCTGTGTTCACAGCCGTAGCAGCAGAAGCTCCATTTGTTCCCCGAGCAGGCGCAATACTGGGTGCTGTGATGTGGCATTCCCAGTGGCCTCCCACTGCTGAGGTTCCCCACTGGTTCAGGTTCACCGCTGGTTTGCTTCTCTTTAAACGTGCTGTCAGATGGGATGGTAGCTTTTCTAACAGGAGGCCTGTGTGGAGACCACCAAAGTTGATCAGAACCAATGTCAGCTTTGTCTTCAGCCAGCCTGAAGCTGTTGCTGTACTCCAGCTTTTATTATTGCATGACAGGCACACGTGGTGGGCAGTCCTTCAAATGTTGGCCGTGCTCTACGGTTTATTCTTCTGATTTGGGAAGCTGGATGAGACCTTGATTCTGTGTGGGCATGCTTCTCGCCTCGCTTTAGTACCTCTTGGTAGGGTGCATTTGAGATGCTGGCTTTAGCTAATTCATAGTAGCTGCATTTCCAAAAATATGTGTCTTGTTGGTGAAACACATCCGCATTCCCTTTCTGGTGGCTGTAGGAGAATGCACAGTGGGACAGTACGGTTGGTGTGGCTCTCTGCTCTCTGAATGCTTTTTGGCAGGTTTCTGAATATTGGTCACATTGCCAGCGTCTTTCCACTTGCCTAAAGCATGCTGCAGGAATGGATTTGGGAAGGCTTACCGTTTCTATGGGTATAGTTTCTGGATCACAGGAAGACAAGTGGATGATGTTAGTAGACAGCAAGTCTTTGAAGTACGTTAGAATCAACTTCAGAGAGAAAGAAAATCCCTTCCCTGAGCTGCAGATAAACAACGGTGCTTTCAAACCTTCAAGAGGATCAAGGTGAAACTCAGTGAACAGCAAGTGCAGAGAAGATGATCCTGCTTTGTGACAGGTGGCAAAAATACCTTCTTTCCTTTTTATGATCCTGTAACAAAGCAAAATAACAAAGTACTCTAAGATTGTTCTATGAAAGGAACATAAAAAGCTTTTTCTGTTAAATATCTTCATCTTAATAAGTGTGGGTAGAATATATTTTAAAAGAGATGGAAATATCTCTTTGGAATTCTGAAATATCTTCAAAAGTAAATGAAAAGAACTGAATTAATCCGATAGTGCAGGTACATTTAACAGCATTTATTTGCTTATGGCTCTAACCCATGCACCTGAAGTACATTTCAAAAGGTAAATATGCCATCTTTTACATAAGGAAAAGGCTGTCTCGGGAAAATGAATCGGAGAGCAATAGAAAGTGGCCAGAGAAGTGAAGTGACTGTAGGGCCGTTCCCTTTGAGGTTCAACCTTTTGGTTTTGCAAAGATTCAGGGTCTTGAAAGACAAGGGAGAAAATCAAATGCATTTTTTTCCGAGGAGGGGAGTATTTTTCAAAAACAAGAATGTATTCAGACAGCTTTGAAATAGTTGGTGGTGGATAAAGGCTGAAGTTCAGTGGACAGGGGCAGGTATTAACATGCCTTGTGGGTTGCAATGTCAGGAATGGTAAATAAAGACTTACATAAGAAGCTGAAAGCCAAATGTCCAAAATTCAAATGAAGAAACAATGAAGAAAAACTGATAGTTTAAAAAAATCCACTTTGTGATTTTTAAACATATATGCTGATAGGTGAGGACTACTGGGGAGAACTCAGAACAACTCTGTACCTTTACTTGAAAACTCCCTATTATAGATAAGGCTATATAAAAAAAGTACCACACAGCACTGGGAACAAACTCAGAATTGAGAGGTGGTGGGTTTAGCTGGGGGAGGGAGATTTAAATGTGTCCTTCAGGAAAGAATCTGTGTAAAGAATTGAGAAAGAAATAAGATGGCAGCGGCAGCAGCCAGGATTTGCAGAGCTTTTCAGTCTTTTGTTTGGTTATCTTGCATAAGTGCTTTAGCCAGAGACTCTTTCAGGAGCTGCATGGGGCCAGCTTGGAACACAAACGTGCATGAATCCAAATGTAACTTCCCTGTCGTGCACATTCTGGCTGTGACAGCTCTAGTTATGAATGTAAAATAGCAGGAAAAAAAAAAAAAAAAAAAGTTCAGAAGATAGCCAGGCCTGAAATGTTAATAAGAACTGACTTACCCAGAGCTCCTGTGAGCTCAGCAAAGGTGCTGCCTGAATTTTAAGTCTGGCTGCTTCCGTGCTTTGTTTTGGTGTGCCTTGAAAAAGAAGAAACAGCCTGTTTTCTCTGTGCCTCTGTATGATTCAGCATAAGAGAAGTAAGAAACATTTCCTTCCACCTGAGATGCAAAGCAGGAAAAGGGGTTAATGCGAGTTCTCCTCTCCAGCTCGTGGTCAGTGCTGGCACACAGACCCAGTCGGCATCGGTGGCTTCAATCTGTAGACATAGTTCTGTACAGGGAACGACAGTGTCTTTCCCCTTTCAGGCAGTTCTGTTTTTTGCAGGGCAATAATCTGCCACTTTCTCTAATTCCCAGTGTTCAAGAGGCGTTTGTCTGCCCTTTGGGGAGGACTGGTGCAGAATAAGGGATTTCTTCCCCTCGCATCAGTGCCCTGCTCCCAGAAAGGGCACTTCATCATGGCTGTGGGACAGCTTGCTTGGGGACTGTGCAAGCAAGGAAAGCCCTTTTCCCTCTTTGACACACAACTTGCACAGCAAAGAGAAGTTGCAAAGCTTACAACTTTCCCTGCTTCTCCAGCATCAGATTTTCCCGGGTCTGTCCTCTCTCTCTTTTTCCAACCTCCTTCCATCCCTTGTTACCATGGAGAATGAAATGCCAGCTCCATTCAAGTTGTCGGCTGAATAGGTTTTGAGGTTGATGGATGGTGAGAATCTCTTATCCCTCCTTCTCCAAACACCGCCCCTGCCTGGTTCTTGACATTTCACTTGCCAGAGACTGGCAGTCAGCGAGAGGGAGCTGAAAAGCAGGCTGGCAGTGTCCTGCTGAGATGCTCTTTCAGTTCCGTGGATGAGATCAGCAGCCGTGAGAAGGTCTTAAGGACTTTGGTGCAGAGCCTTGTCCTCAAGCTGGCTGAGGCATGAATGTTCACTTGAGTGCACGCTCCCGCTTCCCCACAGCACCCAGAGAAGGAAAGATCCATGTACGAGACTTGCTCCTGCTTATGCCTGTGCTTCAAAGCGTGATGTAACCTCCGCAATGTAAAGGGAAAGGTAAGGAATGGATGAATACAGTGCATGCTCTAGCAGAAGCTGTTTCTATCGTATGTACTTCTTTTAGGCTTCGTCTTAGTGCTGTGTCACAGGAGAAGTGGAATTCCTTTGCTGCAGCCTGACCTGCCTGGTTTCAGGGCTGCTATGCTGAAGTTAGCAAGAGAATCTGTGTGTAGTGGGGATGCTACAGTCCCTGTACGCACCGGTTGCCTGCGCATGGTATCACGAGGGCAGTGTCTAAACAGCTTTCTGAACGTGGTACCTTTTAATATCAAATATGTGGAATTGTAGATCTTGACAGGCCTAAGGTTGAAACATGATGTTGGGGGATACTGCTGAAGCGCATGAAATGGAGTGACAAAGCAGAACAATCTAAACAATAGCACTGTAAAATTGCACCAAATTATTTTTCTTTGTTGTAATTTATTACTTTTCATGCAAGATAACTGTGGTTTTAGAGGGGAGCAGGAGAATTTTCAGCTTATGCCGAAAGGCTTAAGCTTGTCCTTTTTACTGGAGGAGTTGTTTTGACTGATGACCACTTAATAGAGTTTGGGAGAAGTGAATACCTGGCATTGTTTGATAGGTGTGTGGATTTCGCTTCTGGAACTAAGGGCTAGTAAAGTTCTTCATTTTAGAATTTAAGTTCAGACTTTTTTTTTTTCTAACTGGAAGCATTCCATGAACATACACTTGTCGGGAGAGGGGAAGTATTTTTGTGAGCTTTTTGCTAAACCCTGCTGTGGCAGGAGCGTACTAGCATATAGGAATTAATACTGGTGAAATACTCCAGCAGGTGGCTTTTTGATTTGTGTAAGGTTGTAGCTGGAAGTTTATTTGGGGTGGTTTTGAAAAGCTGTGCTTGATAAGTGACTGTATGCTGTTTCGGAGCATTGCACTGATACATATTCCTACGCTTTCTGCATTTCCCTAAACTGGCTAAACAAATACATCCTTCCACTCTACCACCAACAGCTTTTGCATCTGTCTTAGCTCCTCAAAAGCTCACTTTCCATTTGATGCTTGATGTCCTGTTTGTTGTTGGATTGTTGTCTCCCTGCTGGAATTTTCCTGCTGTGCGGTGGCTTTTCCTGTTGTGCAAACCACTTCCGAAATGCTGGTATGTTAGTTTGTTGGCCACTGGTATGTTAAGAGGGAATTTTTAATTCCTGCATCAGAAAAGTATGTGTGCATGTCAATATATACCAAATAAAAATAAGTATATGTATATGAAGTACGTATGAATATGCCATCCCATTCTTTAATTAGTGGATTGTAAAGACTGTAGTAGTACTTTTTGTCCCCAAAACTAGGGATTCCTTAGATGCATGCATAATGACCTGATTATTCGTGATTTGTAGTCATAGGAAATAATATCATGGACTTTGATTCCCTGGTTTGAACCTGGTTGGCTGGAGTACTACAAAAAACATAAGTTTTTCAAAAACACACTGCTGAAGCAGCTTCTTTTTTACCAACTACATCACCCATGTCAGATGGAGTTGAGAGAAAGTGATACCAGGAGGAAAAGAGGGGGGAAGTCTCTTGGGACACAGAATGGTGCTTAGTTTGGGATTAATTTCCTCATAAGCAGTGAGCTTCGTGTTACCATTTGTAAGGGATAGGGGAAAGGGTAAGCATCTGTTTTAACATGGTGATTTTGAGTAAGCTGAAACAGCACCAGCATCAGAGTTTGCGTGCGTATATCTATTTATTCTGTTAATCTGCTGGGGTTTTTTGATTTAGATGCTGCTTTCTCTATGAAAAAACAATACTCCTACCTGCTTGTGAGCTTGCATGAGATGAAATCCCCAATCTTTCTCTCCCACTCTGTTTGTGAGGATTGTTATGCTAATAATTTTAGTGGTTGTCAAAAGTTTTTCTGAGTATTTCTGACAGTTTTCAACTTGTGAAAAAAGATTTCCCAGTCTTCAACATGAACATATTTAGATTCACTTTGCTGTCTGAAATGCCTCCTTCTCATTCCCCCACCAAGATACTCAGTTCGGGAGATTTTTTGCCTTTATGTTTTCTCTAATAAGAATTGGACGGACTTAACAACAACAACAATAATAAATGTTATTATTAGAACACTTCTGGTATCTTCTCTGTTTCGTTCCATCTGGTCACTGGTTAAATTATTCTTGGGAAATTTTTTAATGTCCCCACTCATTTTAGATTCCAAGTTGCGAAACACCAGTTTTGCAACTACTCCTCTGTAAAGTGTCACCCAGATGTTTAATGGGTTCCAAGATTGACATTAATACACTGTTTTCAGAACTCTTAACCACCAAAGCTGACCTTTTTTCATTGATCATACCTAAAAATACCTACTGGCTTCAAACATTGGTGTTTAGGTGGCAGCTTCTGTAATCCACTGATCCTGGTACATACTGTTCTCTTACAGTGTTTTTTCTGCTATTCTGAAGGTTGACTGCTGGTGATACGGTTTATTAGTGTACTACTGTCTAAATTTTTCTAGGCAGAATGCCACAAGTTGCCAAGCTGTGGAAATCCTGCACATTTTACCCTTAGGTTCTGATTGTGGAGTCTAGTTCTCATATTCGTTCTTTCTTGAGTTCGCTCTTTCTGAATTCTGCAATAGCCTGGCACACCTGAGACCTGTCCTTTATATTGCACAAAGTGCAAACACCAAAAGCAAAATGCAAACACCCAAATATTACCTGTTTTAATGTCAACTTCAACTATGTATTCAAATCCAAGCTTTCTGACTCTGCCCTCCTTCTGAAATACCTTCCCTCAGCCTCAAAAATAAGTTGGGTTTGGAATGCCAGAGTGACAGTGTTGTCCTCTGCCATCGGACTTTCCCATCGCTGAATTTATTCAGGCTTCCATGGCCTCTGTGACAATAAAGCATCGTGGATCCGAAGATGTGTGTGTCATATAACACAGGAGACCTTGGATGCAGGCAGTCTGTCATGCCCATGACAGAACCTTTAAGCCTAGGAAATAATACTATACATAAATGATATTTTTGGACAAAAGTTGGCAGCGTGAGGAACATCAGCAGTTACTGATAATGAATTCAGCGACTTCAGAGCCTCAAGAGCTGGAGAGGGACTCTTTGTCAGGAAGCATAGTGATAGGACAAAGGGTAATGGTTTTAAACTGGAAGAAGGGAGATTTAGATTGGATATTAGGAAAAAATTCTTGACGGTGAGGGTGGTGAGGCACTGGAACAGGTTGCCCAGAGGAGTTGTGGCTGCCCCATCCCTGGAGGGGTTTAAGGCCAGGCCTGATGGGGCTTTGAGCAACCTGGTCTAGTGGGAGGTGTCGCTGCCCAGGGCAGGGGGGTTGGAACTCGATGATCTTTGAGGTCCCTTCCAACTCTAACCATTCTATGATTCTATCTTGGGGGTCTGAAGAGCACCTTAGTGATGTGCCTGCTGTGGTGCACAGGCACAGAGTAGCTCTGTATTGCTGATTGAGCCATGGAACAGATTGCTAGCTAACTTTCTTGTTTAATATATTGAAATGACATCTCAATTAACTCTACAGCTGGTTTGATGAGAGGTAAAATAAATTTGTCAAACGTATTGTTCTAACTTTCTTGTTATCTGTCATTATATCATCTTTGACAAAGAAAGCTCCGTCACATAGAGAAGTTACTAATTCTGCAGAATGAATTGTTGCACAAAGACTAGAAAATTTGCTGGATAATTGGACTGTTGTTAATTTGTTTATTATCTGCAATCCCTGGGTTTTGTCTTTTATTCCTGTTTCATTCAAGTTGTCTCTTAGTGGAAAGTAGGGTATCTAGATTGTTTTCCGTATTTTCCCAGCATTATGTGGGACTTCTATCTGTCTGGCCCTTTCTTTTTACAGCTTGCCTCTTCCATAAATGTGCCGGTTCCTCCCTGCAGTCTTTCCCTGCTGTACTTTTCTCCTGCTACCGTCAATTCTTCCCTCCTCCTTTCTCATCTGAACTGTAGCCAGAGCTTGTAATTTTCTTATCTCACCCTAAAGCCTACTGGCTGCTCTTTACTTACAGGCAGCTGGAGGAAGATCTAGCTCTAAACCTCCTTCTGCTTGCTAGATGTTTTATTTCACCTTTTCCTCGGTGCTCAGTGCCTGGGTTTCCATTCAGAGCCTTCCCAGACGGTGCAGGCTGGAAGTCACCTGGTTTGATTCAGCTCCACTCCTGTCCCTGCCGTCTGGTGCCTGCCGATGAGGGGTGGGCAAAGCCTTGAGTGCAGCAGCAGACTGAAGCTCTCTGCCCATGCGTTTGTGAAGACAGCTCTGCACTGGTTTGTACTTTGGAAAATTAATTTTAGTGTGGCTTTTCCCGAGGCTTCCTACCTGCTCTGGCCAAGTGAATTTTTAAGCCCTTTATTAATGGCTGGTCTATATGCAAAGAATGAGCATCATGCTCCTCCAGTTGCTCATTCTCTTATCTCAAGTGTCATTTACTGGAATCTCTCTACCTTTTGCCTCCTGTAAAATGTAAACTGAATTACAGGCATGTAATTGAATCAACATATTAAGTGTGTGAGGAATGAGAGGCAGTGGGGATTTTGATGTCCATATCCACAGTCAGAATATTAAAATATATGATATCGGGTATCTAAGCTATTTTCTCATGTATTGAGAGCACTACTTGTGTAAGAACAATTTCCAGCTGAGACAAAATGTGTTTCTGTGCTAGGTCAGCACAACAGGTGATCATTTCCCCTAACCTGGGACAGCAGCTGCTCCATAAACCATGTGGCTGCTAGTTAGAAGACTCAGATGTAGAGTGTGACTGCTCATCGGGGACGGGGAGATTTCACAGAGATTTGAATAACTGCCAGATACTTGGGAGGGTTTGACTGGAAAAAATGTGACAGCTTCAGGTACTGTGCATTTGCTTTTGCCTGTAATCCCTGTCCAAGTCACTCTGTCGCATCTGGCGTGCTTTTTACTTAAAATTACCTTGGTCAGTGTCTGAGAAGGATTTTCTGCCTGATTTTTTTTTGTGCCTAAGCATCATGCCCATAGTACTGGTGCTTGCATTATCTATAGATACAGAGCATTGGATTCTCAAAGCTGAGATGTTTTTACTTATTTTATGTATTTTACATTATGCATAGCAACTTAAGTTTCTGTTGTCTTGCCATAACCCACATTTGGAACACAAAATCAAAAATGGAAGAGTTGTGAAACAAAATACAGTGCAGGAGGCATGAGAAGAAGTGGGATTGATCTCTAATTTAAATACTACTCCCTCTAAGCTTGGATTTCTGATTAATGTTTGATGGCGGTTTACCATAAAGATTAGAAATAGAAAGCTAGTCTGGGATGGAGTCAAATTTGGGTGCAAATTTGGGGAAGTTGCTTGCAATTGGATGGATTTGTGTAGCGAGTGCCTCAAGGCCAGCTGCTGGCTATTTCAGATTTGTCCCCGTGAAATCCTCTCTCCCTTTAGTCTTGTTCCAGAGCTGTAGGACTCTATACCAATGCATCCCCCCCACCAGTCTGGTTATCTTTTGTTGCCTCTGTATTGCTCTTTCCCAGCTGTGATACTGATTTTTATTCTATCAATGGAGGAAAAAGATAGGAGAGAAGCAGGGGAAGGGATATCTGAAAGTGGCTTTTGCTTCTTTTTAAATAAAAGGTAACATTTTTTGCAGCAGAGAGACACAGTAGAAGAAATAGGAGGGCACACCAGGGAGAGCTTTTAAAAATGCTGCTTGTATTTCACTCTTGTTCTGGATTGTGACTCCTAGAATACATTCAGTTTGTTACCATTTTACAGTTTAAAAGCCTAGATGGAAATAACCAGTGTCTCAGTTGCATAGTGATTCGTGAGATTTAGGACAAGACACTCACACACACACACACACAAATGTGGTCTAATGGACCAAGCCATTCTCTAGCCAGCCTCTATATCCCCTGGCTTCCCCTCTAGTCCTTACAATACAGAGACTGTTCTGCAAAAGGTGATCTCAGACCCTGCTTCTCCCAGAAAGGTCAGCGCTGCTCTCATCTGCCACACTTGCAGCATTTCTGTCCTGCTTCAGTTCCTGCAGTCAGGCGGCTGTAGGCTGTATTCGATCAGCTCATAAATCTGACTGACCTATAATAATTTTTTGGTGGATTAGTTATTTGGATCAGTGTGCTGTGAATAGCAGGGATGTGGGTCTGCTTTTTTGGCTGGTAGCTGCTAACCTACTGGTTTATGCTCCTTGTGGAACTGTACCCTGAAGCTATTGACCCTCCGCTGGAATATTCTTTTAGACGACCGACTGAGCAGTATGTTGGAGATGAATACAGGACAAACTGCAGTTTCTTCTCCTCTGAGCAGTATCTCAGTGCAGTCTAACTCTCTGTGTGAGTTGTGATATCCTCTTATGCAGGGGTTTGCAGACTCAGTTGGGCTGAGTATCATCTGTAGGAGTAACATCTTGCTAGTTTGACCCAGGGCTGGCCATAAGAGGAAGCACACCTCTGTGCTATCCTCCTTCATCATCTTCTCTCGGGCTTAGCCCCATAGGACCTATTACCTCTTCCTTAATTCCAGAGACGTTACCTTGTCTCTCCATCTATGCATTGCAATCCCACAAATCAGGCGCTGTGTGAGGTTAATCACAAACATTAAACCCACGCTCCCATACGTCATTCTGCAATGCCTCTGCTCCCAAGCAGGAGAAGATGCCTGTACCCAACACAGGGTGTCAGTGACCTCAGTCAAAAGACATTAGATGGCTTGGCAGAGGTGCTGGCCCTGGCATTCAGATGGGAGCCAACAAGATGCTGTCAGGAGTTGCCATCATGTACCAACTTGAAAATTGTTTTTGAGATTCTCTGCTTTGGCAGTTGATCTTCAGAGAACGTGGATGTTTTATTACCTTCACTCAAATGTGGGGGTTTTTTTTGATTTATAGGGAAGGGATTTTTATCCAGCAAAGGAGGTGGCTTCTAGTCCCATCTTCCCATTTCCATATTTTATCTAACAGTTGCTTAAAGTAAGTGGGTTTGTTATTCTGGATCATGGATATAAATAGATGCCAGTAGCAGGGAGGCCTTATCAGCTCAGAGCAGCTGTACTTGCCGTTTCATTTTAAATCTAGGCACCTGAAGTGCAGATCAACAGCAAACCTTGGTTTTCTGGAAGGTGAAACTTTAAAATTCTTTGCAATTTGTTGAAAGCTGTTGCCTCTGTGCTTAAAGTAAACTAGTATTAGCCTTAATGGGGCAGACTGTGACCTATTTGTTGGAGCTCAGAGTTAAGGTTTGGGGTAGCGAGTATTAAGGTGGGTAATGGCTTTGTTTCAAAGTGCTGTGTATGTGTGGACAGTTCTGGTTAATTAAGTATATTACTTGTCTGTGATGGACAGCCTAGAGAGTCGAGCCTGATTTCCTTGAGAGTATCACTTTTATACTCTTTGCAGAAGTGGCTTTTGGGGAATGCCTGAGGATGCTGCGAAGTGAAGAGGAATACATACGGGCAAAACTTTGGAGGACAGGATTTCAAACACTTTATTGGAGACGTTACAAATAGCCTTTGTAAGCATGATAGGTTAATTTTTTGACCTCTGAATTACAGTGAAATTGGTCTTTCTTCTATTTAATTTTTACAGCTAATGTTTTATTTTCTATGTGTAGATTATTTGGGTAACAAGTTATGTGTACAAAAGTCTCAGGCATAGACCTGGAGCGAATTTAGATTCAGATTGGATGTTGGGAAGAAATTCTTTGCTCTGAGGGTGGTGAGACACTGGAACAGGTTGCCCAGAGAAGCTGTGGCTGCCCCATCTCTGGAGGTGTTCAAGGCCAGGCTGGATGGGGCTCTGAGCAACCTGGTCTGGTGGGAGGTGTCCCTGACCATGGCAGGGGTTTGGAACGCGATGATCTTTAAGGTCCCTTCCAACTCTAACCATTCTATGATTCTGTCAGTTACATAGGTTTTTGTGTGGTTCAGACCTTGAGCTAGTTGACCTGCTGAGCCCTTGCCAGCTTTGTTCAGAGCCACCGCTGATGTCTCTGCTTTGTGCTGCTGCACACGGGACACTGAGGAGCTGGCTTTTCGGAGGAGCTGGAGGAGCATTTGGGAGCCAGCTGGGGTCCGCAACCTGCGGATGTGGGCTGAAATTCTGGCTCTGCAAGACAGAGCCACTGATGTCAGCAGCAGTTCTGGAGGAGTAACTGGTGAAAGAGTAACGTCATATGTACTGTGGTCCCTTTCGCTTCGAGAGATTTGTCAGCTGGGGTTTCTTACGGGGCTGCCTCAGTACCCCAGGTGAAAGTTTTCCCAGGACCAGGAGCTCTGCAGGGACACTGGACTTTTGCGTCTGTGCAACATGGTTGGTGTGCTTGGCGTTTTCCTCTTTTTCTGGCTATTCCCATCCCCCGTTATCCTGAGCAATGGAAACCTGACTTCGTTTGTTAATGCTTGGTTGAAGGCCATATCAACTGCTGTCTGACCAAGCTAAGAATAAAGTGTTTAGTTCAGATGTTTTCTCCTGGGATGCTTGATGTTCAGAACATTTATGGAAAAGACTGAGAGGGCAGATAATCCTGTACCTGACTCTGCTGCTAAATCCATCTGCCCTTGAATAATGGCTTTCTTCCTAAAACAAACATACCCAGATTGAGGTATCTTTTATCTCTGTAATATGAACAGTAAAGGTGTTTTTTTATTTTCCGGTTCCAGGAAAGCCCGTAGGCCTGTGTGGTTTGCAGGTGCTAAGACGTTGTATAGTAGAGGTATTTTATGCAAAAAAAATAAGACAATTTTATTCTGGTAAAAGGTGTCAAGTTTTTTCCCCTTACATATTATGTTGTCAGATTGTGAAAAGGTGTCCAAAAGGAGGTGTGTATGGAGATGCCCCTTACCATATTGTAACCTCCAATGAGAAGCAAAGCCAACATTTATTTGTGTTTGCCCCAAAGTGGTAGAGAAGTGTTCTCTCCTGGGGCTGTGGTATGTTCTACAGAGAAGGAATTAACCGAATTTGCTAGTTGTAAAGTTCATTGCCATCTTACATTGAAGTTTGTGTTTCCTGCACCTGGTTTTGCAACACTCATTATGCCGGGTCTTCGGTAGCGTCCTGTTGTATTGTGCAAGGCAAATTTGCTCACTGGAGAGCACCTCGCTGTGCACTGGTTTGCTCCTTACAGCTGGAATCCCATGGATTTTCTAGGCCCTGGCTTTATCTTTTCTGTTTAACAAGTACGATAGTGTGTAACTGACGGAGCCAACGGTACATGGCTGAGCCTCCTCTTCCCTTCAGGGGCTTTTGACCAGAGGGTAGTCAAAGTAACACTCGATAATTCTTATTAATTTGGGAAGGAGGGGGAAAACAAAAAAATCTGGCTGAAAAAGATAAGAGCAGTTTGCCTAACTTACTGTTCTTGAAGATTCTTATTTTATTTGCAGCTTTGGGTAATACCTAGTCAGTTCAGCTGTTCCTGTTCCTGGCTGAAGGAATCACTAAAATCAGCCCTGCTTTTATTTCCTGAGCTGAAAACTGCAGTGGTTTAGATACTGAAGTGGATCAGGCACCCTGGCTGTAGAATGTCTGCAGTTTGGAAAACATTACTGCCTTACGCCATCAGGTCCACGTATTTATACAGAACTTCTCTCTCCCCAGGTTCATGCTGTTTTCACTCAGTCTGCGTCTGGTACAACATAGCTCTTTCTCAGGCTGCACATACACTTCTTGAGGTAAGGAAGAATTGATGTAAAGGATCGTTTTGGCCTGGGTAACATTGTAGGCAGAGACACTGGGAGTCATATTTTGTGAGTCTTTGGTTTGGTATGTTGATGAAAGTCATAAGAAACAAATCTGTGGTGACTTGGGACATTAATCTACATTATTATCATTTAACATTTTATGCTTTCTTGATTGTATTACTTATGAAATGCCATAAAGTACAAGTAATCAACTGAAGCCGAGTAGTAACTCTTAGGTTTTCAGGCCTGTGTACTCCTTGGGGTGATTTTATTTTTCCTCTTGGTATTGGCACTGAGCTGTAAAAGCATTAGAATCTGTGTTGGGTATCTAGCCTATAGCACCATATAATAGTGCTGTGGTGAAACAGAACGACATTTATGTATGTTTATGGACAAAAAGACTGAAATACAGAATGAAAATTAAGAGGTGACTTTTCTGGCTTTTGGACAAAATCTCCTGAGTAGGAAAGGATGGAACGTCCTGATGTATGGAGTAGCTATTAGTATATTAGGTCTAAGGATATTCTAGGTTATTCTTTCTAGCTTTTCTGCTTTATCCAATATGCTCTTTAAAGATTGACTTGTACTACAATTATTCAAGGACTGGGGATATGAAGATGAAGCAGTAACCTTCTCCAGAGTGCACAAATAGTTATTTTCAGCACTAACTTGCTGTAATTTCAAAAGGAAGAGCGTTCATTTTGCTTCGATTGACTTTATCCTCCAGAGCCCAGTGGGATGATTGTGCACAAGATAGGGAGTTGCCAGACGTTCCATCCTATGGGTTGCTTTGATGATTAGGAGCTGGAGCCAACTGTAGTGTGTCAGAACAATAGATTTAATTTCTCATCATCATCTTCTGGGAACTATGGTAATAAGAGATTATGACTTGTCTCCCAAGTATTCCCTTAAACATGCATCCCTGCTTGCTCCTTATCAGCTGCTGTGCTGGGCTCTGTGGCACCAGAAAGCACACATCTTCCAACCCCTTTAGGAAGTGCCCGTTTCATGTTTCTGTGTGCCTCACCAGTTGATAATGTTGTTTTGAAAGGGGGAATTGAGAAGAGAAGAGTGGTCACGCTTCTGGGTTTGGTTTGTGTGCACCTCTTTTTGAGTTTAATGTGTCTCCCTGTTTCTGGGCTGGTACTAGTCACTGAAACATCATCCTTGTATTGTAGGAGTGTTGCTTTGTCTGGGACAGGCATCACAGAGCTCACTGTGGTTCAGCTGATACAGTTTTAAGCAAGATGGGGGGTGTCTAAGTTAAATTTCAAACTTTTATGTAAAAGCTGATGTCACTTTTCATCAGGGATAGACTTTCTAATCATCTTCTTGTCATGCTCTAAGGGAAATTACAGGGACAGTGACATCTGAGCTTGCTGTGTAAGGCTGACCACTGTTTCAGGAGCCTATTTGTGCATTTATCCAGTGTCTTTGAACAGCATAGGGTGTGCAGGCTCTGCACTTTCCTACAGGAGGCTTTACAGGATGGCAGCAACATGTGGGCTTCAGGGCTCCATCACTTGTCATTGACTTGTGAAAACTTTTGCCATCCAGAAAACTCCAGAGAAGTTATGAGACCTGTTGGCTGCAAGGGAAAGCCAGTATTCAGCCAAACCCTAAGCTTGGTAGGTGCGCACTGGTGAGGTTGAATCATGGCTTTAGTGAATGGATATGGAATGGATATTCTGCTTCTGAGAGTATTTTGGAGATCCTCCAGCCTCTGCCTTCCCACAGAAGTACCATGTTGAGAGAAAGGAGGTATGATTTCCCTCTGCTATCTCACTCTTTGTTTCTGTACTCCTTCCTTTCATTTTGTTTATAATTGTTCTTTAACAAAATAACATCAAAACCCCTTACAGATTTTCATAATTCTAGCAAAACAAAAGGGAGGTGCACAGGAGCCTCATTCATCACCTTTTGTCACCAGACTTGATTTGACATCTGAGACTACAGAGAAACTTTGGCAAGTGCAACGATTTCCCGTGCGGGGGTAATAAGAGAGAAAAAAGCTGTCAGTTGAAAACAGCAGGAGCTGCATTAGCAAATATAAATTAAACAGATGGGTAAGATGCTGCAGCTGTCGCATAGAAGCTCCAGGAAGATCTTTAGCTTAGAGCTGCAGGAGGCTTTTTTAAAAGGAAAGATGAAAACAACAACAAAGCCAACTTCAGCATGACGAAAGAGACAATAGAGCCATTCAGATGAGTAGATGAAACCCAGCACTGATTGTTTTCCTGCACCTTTTCGAATTTAGGATCAGCTATTATAAGATCATGTTACAGATTGTCGTATCGGGAATCTGTCTGCTGGTTTAGAGGTGCTCTCCTCTACTTGTGTGTGAGACACTGGCTCTGGCACATGCGCTGGAAAATGGGGAGAAATGTAACACATATGGCACAATTTTGATCTGCTGCTGTTTGTTTTACAGCTCATTCGAGAAAAACTTCTTACGACTGAATTGTCTATAAATAAAATGTTTGTGGAAAAGCAGTGTTAAAAGTGTTAACATTTTGGTGGAGGAAGTACCTGCATTTAAAGTGTCTTGCATGTTCAGCCTTTAAGTTACGTTTTTCAGATCCTTTCTCAGCTGAAAAGTGACTGCTCTTTTCCTTTGTGAAAGAAGTGATAAAACTGCATCCAAGTATCTTCGTTATGTTAAAATACAGACATATGTTAAAATGAGAACAAATTGGAATTTCAGTGCTGTTTCTCGGGAGCCAAAAGGCAGCTAATTATCCAAACATTTTGTCTATACTGTATTTTCCTCAATTAGGACTGATGGTTTGTCAGAGACACCTTGTATGTAAGCAGAGACTGTTATGTTGCCTTTATAGTTAGGTGAGGAACATGTGAGTTATGAAATAGGTGTAGCTGTACTTGAACCCTATGTTTTACATTCAAAGAAATAGCGTGCACAAATGGATTCCTAGACTGGCTGATTGATTTCCCCCAGGACTGCTTTTTCTGTTTGCTTTTTTTACTGCAAAAAATTTCATGTATTTATGGTTGATTTTTACAGTGATACTTACTACGCAAGAAATTCTGGACTTTTATTGTATCTAAAGCCCTTTGTGCAAAATTAGTGTATCTTCAATTCTGTAAATTGTGTTGTTCCTTTAAAATACATATCTTTATGTGCAGTTAGGTTTAATTCTAAAGTGCCTCTGCACAGATGATTTGAGAGCTCCTCTGCATTTATCCTTCCTCCCATCATCCCCATAAAGTTTGAGTACATAAGCCCTAACATGCTCAAAAGTTGGTGATCCTCCATTCCGTTCCAACTAGGAAGTTCAGCATTGACATGTGAGTACTCTTTACTGGCTAAATCTGTAACCTGTCCTAGACTTTTTTGTGGTCTTAGTGGTTCAGGACACAAATCATGAAGGGCATCAAAGGTCAAAAGCAACAGCTTGAGCTTGTTCCCGTGAGCTTGCCGAAAACACGTAGGCTTAGTCTTCCCGTACTGTTCAAGATGCTTCAGTTGTCTCTCTTGAGTAGAAGTGAGCTCCTCATCATTTCACTGTGCATTTCTTTTGTGGTTGTGGCTTCGTGCTTCAGTGTAGCAGCTGATTGTGCCAAGTGCTCTTTCTACCCTTTGAACTTTTATTTCTTCTCCTGCAGAAACTTTGTAGCAGTTACCAATTCCAGAAAACTATGACAATAAAAGCCTCAGCCTGAGTGTATGCCTCTTCCATTTTTGCTTGAGAGAAACAAAGTTGACCTTGAAGTGTACTTGAACTTGAGAATGATAAATGTAGGATATCTTTGTCAGTGATGGAGGGATGTTTCAGAGTAAATGACCTTCCACTGGGAAGCCTGGCCCCAGCTCCACATATTTGCTCCCAGTCTTTAACTCCAAATGCTTTAGCTAAACTCCACTGCCAGGACGCACTCAGCAAGGGAGCAGTTTTGTGTTGGCAGGACCCAGGGCACACAGAAGGATAATGTGCTGAACGCTGTGAATTCCCTGTGAGTTCTCTTCCCGGGAAGAAACCAAGGGGGCAATCAGTATGGTCAGAGGCTAAAGACAGATGACAGTTAAGAAGGGATGGGAAGAAGTTAAAATGGAGAAGGGAATGGTATGGGAAGAAGCAGTGGGATAAAACAGCCTTGCCTTTAAAGATGGTCTACCTTAAATTTTGCTGTTGTATCCCAACGGCAGGAATGAACTTTTATATCTAGAAATATAGTTACTGTCTAATGGCTGTATTCTGTCCTTGATCTTCATGCAAGCCTTTTTGTGCTACCAGTGGAGGATGCTACAGAGGATGGAGGGGTCCATGGCCACTAGGCTGTAGGTTCAGTAAATTGAGTGCTGCTTGGTCTATGGAGCTAGTGGAGAAAATGTCTTTATAGATTTTCAAAGAAGGCCCTGACATAAATTTTCACGTTATATGAAGTATTCGTGTCTAACTCGCATTGATTAGGAACAGCTGCTTACATGCAAAATGTATGCTAGTGGAAAAAAGAAACATGATCCAGCATTTTTCAATGCTCTCATGAGAAGAAAGTGCTTCTTAAGTGGAAGCAAGAAAGCTTCCAGCCTTTTGGTGTTAGAGCTTTGGTCTAATAGCTCATCCATTTGGCAGAATGATTTCATGTGTTTTGGTCCTCATTTGAACCTCTTTAAATCTAGTCCAGAGACAGGTACATCAGTGATAGAGAGAACACGTAGCAATTAGAAAATACTGCTTATTACTGTGTTTATTATTTCAGAGGTCATAGAAATAATTCTTAGGTGTAACAAAACAGCTTATCAGGTACTCTTAGTATGTGGTCTGTGTTTTCTGCAGTCCTATGTGGGTAAATTATAGGTAATGGTTTATTTATGATAGCTAGTCTTTTTTCTAATTTGTCTCAATAGCAGAGGAGATTGAGTTTCATGTTTAGTTTTCTTTTAAAATATATTTAACTTTACCTTTCAGTGGAAACCAACTGAATGCACCTTCTTAAATTTGGTAATGAAACCATCTTTCATATGGAAAACAAGTTTTCTGTATTGTTAAGTAGCTTACTTCCCCTAACCATAGCAATTCCTGCTCTTGGATTTTGTGCTCCATTGCAAATTAAAGCATGTCTGATATGAGTCAGTTTGTGGGAAAATATTCAGCCAGTTTGTAACCCACCACCGATTTGCAATATGGCTCTGCCAAAGTGTTGCCCTGTAGTGCACAGCTTTGCTGCTCTGGATGTTAGAAAACGGTGTTCTCCTGCAGATGCATGTGGAGAAACATTCTTCTAAAATAAATGCAGGTATCAGTTAGAGAAAAGCCTTCCAGCGACGCAAGACAGATGAGTTTCCTTTCCCTGTGTAAGCAAGCCCTGAGGGTGAATAAGACTTGCTACAGACTTTTAGTAAGATGCAGAAACATTTAGAGGCAAAATGTAAATTCACTACTGCTGGTAGCTGCAGGCTGTCACCCTAAGCAGCTCAGAATAAGGCTAAACTACAAAGAAGGGGGGTGGAAGGCAAGCAGTTTTGTTTGGGAACCTGGCGTGACAGCACCTCTCCACCTTTACAAATGACAATTGGATATTTGATGTTCTTTTAAACTTGGGTGCAAAAACTGCAGTCTTGAATAGAAAATAACAGCACAGTTAAAAATGACTGTCACATGGAGTAGTTTCTTGTACCACGGCTTGTGTTTGCAGCTGCGTAAGTCACTTCTAGCATTCCTTCTAGAGCTGTTAGTATTCTGTTCTCTTTGGCAGAAGATACTTGACCAAGGCTTTATCTTAACAGGCTTTGTTCCTGCAGCTTCTTGATTCTTAAAACAAAAATAACCCAACAATTATTTTATACAAAGTACTAAAGTCAATTGCATTTGCTGCTAAAGGGATCTCTTTACAGAGGGCTCTGTTGCTTCTAGCTCGTTCACATGAATAAATGAACGCAGAGGCTTGGTATTGTGGAAGTAGTAAACACACATCCTTCATCTGCAGTCTCCAAAATATGTTGGTCAGAGCTGTCCTTCAAGGTTTTGCCAGCATAACTATGTTTTGTTAATATTCTGTAGAAACCACTCTTAGTTGATGTACAGTATTCTGTGCTAAATTCAGTTAGATGCCTTCTGCCAGTATAGCTTGTTTTTTCAGGGAACTGCTATTAGCTGTTCTGGCAAAATATCTTTCTTTGCCTGTGTAAACCACATCTCAGTTAGGCAGATTTGCTAGTATAGCTATTTTAGCAAAGCCTTTCTACTGTAGAAAAGACCTTATTGATAATACTGTGAGGTTCCCACAGTAGATGAAAGGCATAATACAAAGGGCTTTACAAACATGAATTAAGCTTCACAACACCCTTGTAAAATAAATCATTCTTCTAGCTTGCCAATGTCTAGTTTCTTTTAATGTGAGATGTTTTGCGAGGATGAGAAGGAAGGGTAGAAGATTCAGAGTTGGGGGCATTAATGTCTGGTAGCATTGATAAACTACACAAATTTCTAACCTGTTGGATTTCCCTGGCATCTCTGTTGTTTAAAATGTCACAGCAAAATCAGTGGTTTAGAATATCAAACAGCAACTGGTTGCTGGTTTCACCTGGTCGTTGGTAGGAGTTCTAATGCTGACACTTGGCAGTTCTTTCCCTCTTGAAAACCTGGAGGTGGCTTTTGTGTATGTGGTGTTCCCATTAACACTGGTTTTGGTTACGATGTTTTCTCTGACTGGTTTGTATTAGCCCTTTGCAGTCTCATAGAGAGTAGTTCGTAGGATCCTGTTCATCAGGGTATGAACAGCTTACACAGTTAAGGCGTCTCAAAGGGAATGGAAATGAACAAAACTGTAGATTTTGAAGTCAAATCACCCAAAAGTCAGTCTGATACTCAGTTTGCCCACGTGGTCGTAATTCAGACATTCTGGTGTTAATTATCATGTACTCTTTAATTACATTATCACATTCTGTTATTTTTTTCCCATCTCTTAGGGAGCAAGGAACAGAAGAACCTAGGGTGTAAGTTAATTTTCTTCTTTACCATTCGCTAGCACTGCTTTTGAATTCAGCCTGTAAGCTTTTTTTAGGGCAGTCCTGGGCTTTTCCACAGTGCAGTGTTAAACACCACGTCCTGGATTCTCTATTAATACATCTCTCAAGAATTTAAGCAAGCTGTGCAATTTATCCTTGTTTGAGGCCTTCATGTGATAGTAATTGTTTTCATAAAAAAAGATGCTTTCCCCCACCGAGTATAGTGAGGGGCTCACTTTTGAAAAGCTGTCCCTGGTCCCCTGAAGTCTGGGAGATGGTGGAGACATTTGGGGTGACCTGTGTTCCCTGTCCAAACCCTTTCTGCTTGCCAGGGGAAGTTCTAGTACCTGTTCAGCCTTGTGCTTGGTCCTCCGAGAGTTACTTGATCTGGTAACGGTATTTTTGTGCTCTGTTTCCACAGCAACAGCACGCTTTCAGGTGTTTATTTTTCCCCTCTCAAGGTGGCTATTGCTTTGACAATAGACGTCTGGAAAAAACTTGGCCTTCTTGTCCCTCGCTGAGATTTCAGCTTGTGTGGGTCAAGAGTGGAAGGAATGGGATGGGGAGAGTGTGACTCTCGGCAGAGTCGTTGTAATTATGAAGCGACAGTGGAAGGAACGATTCCTGCGTAATTGTGGGGTTTAGTGTTAATAAAATGATTGTGTTGAAAGTCATGGCTCTTTGTGAGCTCTGCATGGGAGAGAACAGGGACTGGGACATCGGCAACAATTGTTTTAGCCCTTTGCGTGTGCTGTTGTAATCATGTAGGACCCGTGTCCACTTCATGCACATGGTTGTGCAGAGTATAGAACCGGGCATACATTCTTCTGTCCTCCTGATCGTAAAGGCTTCTCATGTGCATGTCATGTGAAGAAACCTGTCTGTCTATCACAGCATTCACCCCAGCGTTGTGGGGAAGGGAAGAGTTCTGTTTAATCATCCCACTCAAATAGGAACCAAATGTTAAGTCTCCTCTTAGGCATGGTACCTCCTACAGGTAGCAAGATACTTCCCTTCAAACTCAGTACATGTGCCAGTCTCAACATCTGCTGCCAGAAGGACTAAGAAACTTTCTGTGTTTGAACTATTTCTATCATCAGTCGCTTCTTGTTATCATTTAAAGGTGGGTGAGAACAGAAGCAAATGGTTTGATACTAATGCCCTGCTGGGGTTGGTTGGCTTTTTTCATCTGTAGTTAAGAAAGCTGTCTCTTATGTAGCTGCCTAACACAATTGCTTTATTTTTTCATCTGTTTTATTTTGTCTGCTCACCAGTATCGGGGTCTTAAGAGCTAAACCATCATCTTTTCCTGCAGAACATATAATTTGTGGCACTGAGCTGTTCCCTGTGATTTTTATTTTTTTTTGTCTCCTTTACTCCTAGTCCCTTTCTTAGGAATTGCATGTTCTAGGGAGTTTGTAGTAAGTGCTGTTCTGCTCTTAACATGCCCACTAACTGAGTGTGTCATGGAATGATTTAAAATTCCTTTAAAAATTCAGACAAATGAATTATAGTATTAATATTGGATTCAGGAATCTCCCTTCTTTTAAGAATGAATATCTAAAGCAGTATCTGTCACTGTGTTACGCTTTTGCAGTAAAGGCTTCTGCTTGATGTTAGTGTGTGGTGGCTCTTCACCATCAGTATTTTAGTTCCTAGCAGTTTTGAGTCGGGATTCCAGAAGTTTTATATTTCTCTCTGACAAATAGCATGTGGGCGTGTTGACTGACAAAATCAACGGCTAATGGATGGAACCACATAATCTGGTGTTATCATGGAAAGGCACGTTGTTTATAGCCATTTTTACAGTGCTAAGGCCAGAAATCCACTGCTGCTTATCCGTACAAAATGTAAAAAGCTGTTCAGGATTAAGCGTCCAAGTCAGAAATGCCATATATGTACAAAAGCCAGAAATTAATTAAAATACCCTATATTGCTCTCTAATTATAAGCGTATCTGGATGTACTTTTCTTGTTAAAGACCTTGTGTTTAGTTCAAAGATGAAGAGCATTCAAGTACTTGAACCTTTTTAAAATTGAAAATGCAGTTTAAGATTTCAAGTCTCGCCTTGCTTGACTTCAGGGCTTGGTTGTATCTTGCTCTTTTTGATTGCAACACTGAAGAAACTGTACGTTTTAGTTTACTCAAGAACTTGTTTACTGAAAGATCAGAGTGTAAAATTCCATGTCTGTTTAACATTCAGTAATTTACTATTACGCTACTTGACACAAGTTAAAATTTATGTTAATACCGTCTTGATTAAATAGCACTAATTATCACTCACTGTGATTTGGCCAAATCAGTTTCCTAGCAGATGTCTCAATAAAGGAGCCATCCTACTATAGTGTGTCCAAATTAAGTTGGGTGTATTGCAGCAATGTTTTGCACTTACATGCACTTACTTACATCTTTCATTTCAAAGCACTTCACACAATCCAATGTGATATTGGGAAAACATATTAGGTCTGAATGACCATAATGACCAAAGCAAATGTATCCATTTTTAAAGAGCTACAGGACATTCTATAACTCCAACAGATGTCTTGTATTACAGTTCTTAGCGTTCAGTACAAAATAGTTGTCTAGTGGTTTCTAACACAGAACTCAATTTATACAGTTTGTGGAAGAAGGTTTGAGTTAACCCTTCAAGGTTTGGAACAGATGGCTCTGTAGATATTAAATATTTCCAACCACAGCTTCAAACTACTTTTAAGTAATCCTTCCCAGACAGTCACAGAATCTTTACTGCTCTTCTAGCCTCTCCTATTTCGTTTTCTTTTAATATTCTTTCATGACCACAGAAAAGACTTGTGATTTCTCATCTTTCCCTTCAATTATTCTTTGGTGCCTACTTGCAGCATTGTTCTGTCGTGTGGGCTTTGCCAGACTCAAAACTGGAGTGCAGAGGGCTTTTTTTTCTGCATGCTGTGTTAGGTTCATAGTTCTGAGTTAAAACATTCCTCCTTAAGTCCTCACACTTTTTCTTTGTGTATTTTGTTACTTCAGTTTATGTTTGTAGGGAAAGCTGATACAAATCATAATTGTGCATATGCAAATCTGAGGATTTTCTGCGTTTAGTTTGTTTGCCTGTAATGTGCTTTTCCAGCTCCCATTCTCCAACCTCTCCAGCATTTGGCAATTGTATGAGAGTTGCAATGTAGTGCAAAGCAGGTATCTGACACGTGACACCAACTAAGTCCCTTGCCTAATTTTTTGTGTTTAAGAATTGAATTAATCATGTTTTGCATTCACTTAACGGTTACGTTTATCGATTGTATTTTACGGATAGCGTAACTGAGAGCAGACACTGAAGGCAATTTGCCCAAGATCCCAGTGTTTCCTGTAATTCTGGTTGTGTTTTCCTGATTTGATTTGGAATGATTTAATTAAGAACTATATGTAATTTCATAGATGTGTGATGTATCGAGTTTGTGGCTCATCAGATAAGGTTCAGACTCACCATTTCCCTCTGTGGATGCACCTGGCTGGGCTTTCTTATAACCACAACTCATTTTATTGCCAAATTCCCTTAAGCTTAATATGACACGGGTCATCCAGTAAGGCTGATGCCCATGTTACGTTACAAGGTGAATAGTTCAGTTGGATTTCCGCCATCCTTGAGAGCATAAAGGACTCTTTCCAAATGTGAAAACTGTTTCTTGCATTTGTTAGGTCTTTATATAACTCAAAGGCAGTTGAAGCGATTTTACTTAAACTGAAGATGTAATATTTCAGTGCTGAAGGCAAAAGTTAGAGAAGCTGAGGAGGTGGAGGAGATAGTTGGCAAAACCAGGAGGCTGCGGGAGCCGCTTCTCTCCTGGCCACCCTTTGATTCCTAAGTCCCTGCAGCCTGTTGGCTGCATTGCTGGTGGGGAGGTGCTAGATGTGAGAGCTTTGAGTTTGATTTAGGGTCGGTACTGTATCATTTAAAGGAAATGAAAGATATAGCAAGTGGGAACTGGTGAGAGATCCAGCGAAGGCTTTCTGAGGCTTTAATGGTCCTTGCAGTGGAGTCTTCTTACATTATTCATGCCCTTTGAGCTTTCAGCCAAGCAGAGCACTCTGCACTCAAGTGTGATAGTAGAGGTAAAAGGAAATTAACCCTGTAGTGATATAGTGAAAGTTTATTGCCAAAGTAATGATTCTGATGGTGTGTTGAGGAGATAGAAGCATGTCTGAGGAAGGAAAACAGATTTCAACTCTGAAACTGATGTCAGAAAGTGCTCAAGAGTATTCTTCAGTGAAGTGACAGAAAGACCCCTTGAACCTATATGCAAGTCCTGGGCTCTCTTCCTGCCTTTTCCTTCTTCGTCAAAGCACGTCTTCTGTATTTCTAAAAAATATGTCTTACAGCTGCAAGATGAGCTAGCAGTCAAGGCTTTCCAATGATGCTGTAGAAAGCTTTGCTGTAGAAGCTTTCGGCTTCTCAATGATTTGTAGGTCAGATACCAAAAAATCTGTACCTGAATTCCAGCTTGAGTCTGTTGCTGTTACTGTGTTTGTTTCTTTGAACATCTTTGCCTTTGCTTAGGTAAACTGCATATGTTTAAGTTTCTTCCTCTCTTCCTTTCCCTTCCATCATTTTTAATTCATCCCATCGTTACATACAGTATGACTGTGTGCTCAAGGGGGCTTTTAGGAAGCGTTCAGAAACAGGAGCCTTTTAATGCAGTGGAGCTATATCGGCAATTGATCTGGCATATTTGTGCTGTAGTGTTCTCTTATATCCAGCTTTTACCCCCTATCTGTCCCTCAGCTCCTCTGAGATTTCACAGTGAGTATCCAGAATGTAATAGGGATCGTTGCAAACTAGTGGAGAATGACCTCACTGAGAGGCTAAGGTTTACTTTGGGAAGGGAGAGGAGAAAGAGGCTGGTGAATAAGCTGAAGGATGTCTAAACTTCAGCTTACCATATCTATCTGTTGTAGACAGAACTAATGTATTACTTTGGAGGCAGGGAAGATAACTAGTGGTGGAAAAATGCAATGCTTGTGCCAAGTACTGGTTAACTTGTAAGCACAGAACACGTGTTTCCCTGTGTGCTCACAGACTGTTTTTATCCAGGTTCCTCCTTTTTGTTTCCCACTTACAGAAAATCCTGTTCAAGGTTACTGTTTTTAAAAGCAGATTATTACTGAGAGGTGCAAGGTTTTTGGCTTTTAGGTAAAGGACAATTTCAAAAATTTTACATTGGAAAGTATATGTCTTCTAGGTTGGAGTGAGTTGTTTGATTCTTGTTGGAGCCAAGAATTTGATGAATTTGCTACTTGACATAAGCCTTAAGAGAAATTTAATTAAAAGACCGTGCATTGGAGTCCGGCAGTCTGGAATAAAGGGTCTCAGCGAACAGCCTATCTCTCCATGCTCTAGTTTTCAGGAGAGACTAAAAGTGTTTGGGCCACAGAATAAGGACCAGGAGGAAAGCGATACATAAACCAGAGTGATTAATACTTGTCTGGGTATTCTAACAGCACCCAGGACCCTTAAGAGACAGAAAGGGCAAAAGTTTAAATTAAAAAAAATTAAAGTCATTCTTGTGAAGACTTATGGGGATCATTCCTCCTTGTGTTCTTGATTGTGCAGCCTCGTAGCTGCATGTTAAATGAGCTGTTGCAATTTTGCCCCTTGGACATTTTTCAAGGTACTAAACATTTCTTTTGCTGGCAGGTATCAGCAATACATACTACTGAACACTCTTGAGATCCAAATGTTACTAATGGCAGCCTTTGAGTGATGATTGAGAAACTGTTGAAAGTTTTGCCTTAAAGTATGCTAGACATTACATAGTTAAGCAGTTAAACTCTTTTTGACACGGGTTCAACTGTGGCATTTCCTCGTAACCATTGCTGATGGTAGATAACTGCTTGATGTGGGGTTTTTGCTTCACTGTCAATCAGGATGGATGATCACTAACAAATGCAGCGAAAAAGATCTTGGAAGTTCTGTTGAAGGGCTTTTAGCAGTCCAGGGTTTTCCAACACTTGCCTGTAAGGAGACAGAGCCTTTTACAATAGCTCTGTTCTTGGTTAATTTGGTGAATGATGGCAAAAATTCCCGGACTGTTTTCTCCTTCTGTAGGTGATGCTTGCAGATCCCTTGTATGCTGCTTATCTCCAGAAATCTCTGTAGTGCAGAGCGGCTGGGGTAAGGCTGTGGCTTGGAACAAAGAGGCTGTGTGCTCAGCCTCCACAGCAGTTGGTAAAAAGGGGGAAGAGATTGGGAAATGAAAAAGCAGTAGCCCAAGGATGTCAGAGCAGGGAAACACCCCTCCTTTCTATCAGAAGAAGTGTGACAGGAAAGTCCTGCTCTGAAGGACAGGTTAGCTGAGCCTGGGAAATAAGGGGGAGGAAATGCAGAGACTGGCTTTCGCTTCAAGCATGCTGGCTCCATTTGAGTATTCAGCATGCCTGCTATGCTTAATAATGTTGGTATTTAAGTAGTTTTAAGCAGGCTTTGAAGTTAGAGCCATGTTGAGTTAAGGTAGAGGTCAGCATGTTGTAACTGTTGGTGAACACTGATAACGACTTTGTGGTTTTTTACAGTTTTAAATTGTTTGAGACACCCCCCCCCAAAAAAACCCAAAAAACTTAGGAGTATGATTTCCAATTGAAAATGTAATAACTACGGCAGTTTTATTTGGCAAAATCCAACAAATTGCAGAAGGCTGTTATTTTTCTGGATCCGTAATACTTTCCTTCATGGCCTAATTGAACATATGAAATGAAACTCTAGGGCCCGGACGTTTTCTCCACCACGCAGAGAAGCATGTATTTATGGGTTTAAATTTTGCAGCATGCGTGTCAAATGTTTTAAAGCAAGAAAATCCCAGGGTATCTGGGATATCTCCCATTCAAATCAGGCACACGGGCATGATGGCTATGCCTGGGAAACTGGTACTGAGCAGCACTTCACGCTGCAACCCCTGCGGGCACTGGCACCAGCGAAGGAGAAAAAATGTTAAGGCAGAGTATCGGTGTAGACAAGCCCAACGCTGCTTATGTGGAAGGAATTGGTCCAGAAGATTTTTATCTTCTGTTTAAGTTCCCTGTTCCCTGCTCATGTCACACCTCCCTCACTCTTCTCCGTCCTTCTAACTTCCAGGACTGTCTTCTCTGGCAGGTGAGGCTCCCTTTCCCTAGTCTTTGTTTGAAGAAGCTTTGAGAGACAATAGAGCCTTGAAGAAGGGCATGGAGTTGTATTGCCTGGATTGTCAAGAGCTTTTTAGAACACTTGGATCTGTGATTGCTGGAGGCACAACACTGCTTCAGACCTTTTAAGATATGGTTGAGTGGAGATTGCACTGGTATAAAGAGGCCAGTATGGGTCGAAAGAGCAATTACAGGAGAGCACACCAGTAGTGCTGAAGTGGGGAAAAAAGTATTTTTCCCGCCCCTCTATTTGACAGGAATATGTTTACATAACTAATAGGAAAACTGCTCTTGACTATCTGAAATTTTGTGTATATTCCCATGGGAGAAAAATGCATTGAGAGATCTGTAATTTTGTGTGTATTCCTGTGGGGACAGTAGAATGCGTGAATATAAACCACACTTAATACCACATCTCTGGAATGTCATCAGTGTACACAGCCCTTCCTTGTGCTCAGAGGTTGCAGACACCAGCTAAGAGTCAACCTTGAGGGCATCTATGTCTTGAGAAGTTTCCTTGAGGACCTTTACCTGTGCATGGTTTCCTCAGGGGTTCAGGGACGCTCCTCAAGCTCAGGCCTGGGCCTTCAGTCCTGGCCTCAGTGACACGGTAGGTACGCCTGTCTTCTGTCTCCAGCCTTGTTTCCTGGATGGCCCATGAACCTGTGTTGTGGATACTGTGTCTTCTGTCTTATCTTGTCCCTAGCTTCATCTCCTTTTGCTCCTACTTGGATCCCTGTGTGGTCCTTAGACGTGTTTCATCACTCTCCTTGCTCAGGTCTGTCAAATGACCTTGTCATCAGCTCACAGCTCTGCCTGCCATGGTCAGATACGGTTGGACTGCACCCCATAAGTGCCCTGGGGTCTCCTGCTCTCCCTTTTTTGGAACAGCCAAAATTTAAGAACATAGGATTAGAGTGTTTCCTTTCTTGCTGGTGGTATTTTGTGGGGGTTTTGTGTTTTTTGAAGCTGTTCCTGCCTGACATCAGCTACCCACAGTACTGATAAACAACACATGGCACAGAGCAAAACTTCTCATTTCTTTCTCCCCATACTTGCCGCAGGACCAGCAATGGGAGACAGCGGTGACACAGTGGTGCCCACTGTCTCTGCGGCTGATCTGGATTCTTGGAATGAAAGGGATCCTAAAGTGAAACGATCTTCTTATATACCAGCAAGCATAAGATCTTGTCAAGAAAAATAAGTAATACGTCTTCTATTTTATGACAGTATGTAGCTTATTTTATCTTGGGTTGATAATAACAGCTTCCACCCTGTACTTCATAAATTGTCAAAGTGATCTCCCATTCTGCCCCTCACATTTAGGAAGGTCCCTAGAAATGTTCAAAATACTTAGCAAAAAGTCTTGATTTAAAAAAAGTTAGGCCAGGATTGTTGATTACTGTTGTCTTCTGTTGCAGCTTTGCCTGTAGATCTTTGTGTTGTCTCTTTTCTTTACTGTAAACTCTAAGCTCTTCTTTGTTCTGCGTTTGTGTGACACACTTCAGAAGGCTCGTTATTACTGTAGCTACAGTGATAGAATTTACAACATGTTTTTCCTGCAGAAGAAACTGCTACTGGTATGTCTTTTCTATTGCACGTAGTGGATCAGAGCATCTGTCCAGCAGGATTCAAAGTCCTTCCCTTATCAACAGTAGCTCTCATTGTTTAAGAAAAAAAATCTGCAGAAGATTATTGTATTACACTTTTCTTAGATGTTTATTGTGTTGTGCCTTCAAATGAGTGTTTCTGTGATTGGTGTTTATTGTTATTAATTCAAATATGCTTATTATAAACATTAATGTTTCATAATGTTTATAACATCAGTGGTAATGCCATAGCAAGAACCACTGGATAATTGTGTATGATGTGAAACTATATAATCTCAAATTATTCAGATTTTTGCCTCTTGAGTTTCAATGTGTATTCCCTTTTTCTTCTGTTAAGAAACCAAAATAGTTCATCTTTCCAGTATCTCCTCTTGACTGTATTGGTTTTTTCCATGTGCTGCTTAAACCTCCTCCAGATTTAAAAAAGAAAAAAAAAGAAAACCAACAGGCTACAGATGTTTTTCTTTATTTTTTTTCTTCAATTAGGAATTTCAATTCATTACTTCAGTGTTTTTCTGTTGTTTTAGGATAAAGTGATGAGAAGTGAACAGTGTTTCACAGTGGAAAGCACATGTTAGTTCTTGTACTACTCACCTTTTAATTCCTTATACATCTTAATATAACTTAATTTGCATTTTTACTGCATTTTTTTCTGTCATACTTACTGAGTACACAATGTGCCTTCAAGAAGGTGTCTAGTTTTTTGCCTTTTTTTGAGTTAGTAATTTATTTATGACCTGATTTAAAAAAAAAAAAAAAGTATGAGTGGTTATAATTTTCTCTGTTTAGTACTTCGCTGTTATTAGCCTTAAATATAATATTTGATTGTGTTTCTTCTTCTTAATTTGATTCTTCTGAGGGGAAGAATCAAATGAAATTATTGCTTGGATTAAAATTTGTTTGTATTGCCAAAGTGCAATACAAACTCGTAACAGATCAGGTGCCAGCTGCTTTAGATGCTCCATGAATGCAGCCCAAGAAAAAAAATCCTTCCTTTCAACTCATTTGCAAGCTATAGAAGTTGGGTTTATTAATCAAAAATTCACTGCGCCACCATTTCTGCTGCTTTAGAGTACAGCGTTTGCTACTTCTGATCTTTAAAATCTTCTCCTACTGTTACGTTTGATTAGTTCCAACAGATCTATTTGCTGTTTGCCAGTGTTACGATTTTATCGCGTTTTATTGACAGCTTGCTTTACGTCAGTGTTATGTGCCATTTTTCCTGAACTTGTGTTCTGCATTTTGTACCATGACTTGTATAATATAAAAGTTGTTTCTCTGCAAACTGGATTATGTTTTTCTCTTAATAGAGAATGTTTTTATTAGACTCTGTGTAATCCTCTGCATATGACAAATCTTTTCCTACCTCATTAAAGTGATGTGCTCTGCTTTATAGCCCGCTGTGATCACAGCCTAGTGACTTCTGTCATTCTACTGCATTTCAGTTCTGCTTGTTATGTCGTTCTCTTCTTATACGGCAGAGTAATTTTCTCTCTCTTTTATACCATTCTTCATCCTACATCAGTCTCTTGAGCCCCAGATGTTACTGGTCTAAAAATGGGACGGAAATTAACCCTGAACTCAGAAGACCCCAATCGCTCTGTTGCCGTTTTCACTGGCTACCGTGTATGGATGTATCTCAACGCATCTCATGGGGAGAACGGTGTGAAAGGGGCCAGCGCTGTAGCACAGCCTCATCATTTCCACATCCCTCTGCTGTGAAGGGTACCTGGAGCAGCGATGTGCTGTGCAGATAAACCCATTACCCAGATGTGCCAGCTGTGTTTCCCCCCCACCCTGTTCCTTTACAACCTGCTTTGTGGGCACTATGCTGCTCTGTCCGTAACCAGTAGGCAGCCTACACCAGTTAGACACTCAGGGCTTATCGTCTGCTTGTCAGCAATCTCACATCATTTCCATACCACAGCTTCAAAATCTACCCCTGTCTTCAAAGCTCTGGGCAAGCCTTGCTTTCTCACCTTGCCTTGGTTGTAGAGCTGCCCCATGCTACAGAGGGTGCTGCTGAAGCAGGGGGAGGAGGATCTGCCTGCAGGGGATGGTCGAGAGGAAAATCCTGAGCAAGCTTCTTTCTTGATTAATGGCATTTCCACTTCTACCAGGGTCTACACACAATACGTGTGCCCTTAGGCCTTGTCTGTCAACATCGCAGTGAGCGTGGGTTCTCCTCTGTTCTCTTCAGTTCATCTGTCTGAGGGAGCTGTTGCTACCTTTCTGAGCTTCCCTTGGGTCAGGGAACGTCTAGGCCGTGGAGAGGATGGAACCTGTGTTTTCATTTACGTGGGGACTGGGAAAAGGGGTGCCCAGTTCGTAAGAACTTTGTTGTAATGGATCAGCCTTCCTCTTGAGTGGTTGTGGATGGTGGAGCTGGATGGGAGATGGTAAAGCGGGCCGTCAGCTGGAGCAGAGCAGCACAAAGGCCCTGTGTGGGCAGGGAGTTGGAAAGAAGAGCCATGCTCCCTTGGACAGAATGCTGGGGAGAAGGGCTGTGCTCCCTTGGGTAGGGAGTTGGAGAGAAGGGCCATGTTCTCTTGGCCTGTTGGGCATTGGGAGCTCCTTGTGCCTGCTCTTCCACTGGAGCAGAGCCCCCCTCCTCCATGCTGCTCCAGCAGGTCACTAATGAACTCAGCGGGATAAGACAAAATGCAGTTCATGAATAGCTTTACAGTCCCCTTTCTCCCGCCCACCCCCTGCTCCATCCTGGGAATGTGCTGCCCACACAGTGACCAGAGAGGAATCTGGAGGCATTTGCAAGATAATGCCATATCAAATGTTCCGTTCTCACACTTTCTTCTTGTATTTTCGAAACTGTTTACATATTTCCTTTCAGTTTGCATGAATAAGCACATCGCTCTGAGACTAAAAAGGGGGAAATGCATTTGCAAATGTGCAAAGCCACATAACTGTAATAAATTGCTTTAATTACATATGGTGTGTTTAGTTTCTGGAAGCCTATTGTGAATTTCTGCCTCCAACAAGTAGCCTTTCCTGTTTGCTTGCTGCTGTTTACCAGGCTGGCCATCCTCCCAAATTAATCCTTATCCAAATTCTCTGCTTGACAGACACTCACCAAGAGCCTTTTTGATCCTCAAATGCTCAGTGTCATCTTGGATGTTGCTCTGGCAGACAGCAAGAGGTAGAGACTAGGTTTTCTCCCCTAGGAATCTGGAGCCTTACCATATTTTTAGTAGTATGCTTTTCATCTGATTTATGACGTTTTTAGAAGGCTATAAAGTTACAGCTTAAGTCCGAGTTGTCTCACTTGAGAATCTAGTTTCAGCCAACTAATAAGCACAGGTGGAGGTCATTTATATCACCATCCTCAAGGCCGTCACAGTTCCCAGGAGCTTGAGGAGTGCTGTTGCGCGCTTTTCTGTAGTTACTGGTTTTCCTGGTAAGTGCCAAGTTCCTTTTATTTTCCTTTCCTTTACTGTTAGGAAGGACTGGGAAGGTGTACCCTCAAAGTGCTTTGGCTTCTTTATTTTTGGATGACAAAAGCTAGAGAGGCATAATCATGTTATTTTTACTGCTGGCTAAGTAATATTTCTCACTCTCTGTTCTTGTCCACCATTGCCTGTGTTCAGCCTATCAGTTTTTGCTTCAGTCTAGAAATAAACGTGTTTTTTAACTCTTTCACCTTTTGTAAGGTAGATAGTTTTGGAGTTGGTGAGCTTAAGTTATTCCCTACGACCATCAGGAGCGAATTAAGGTGTTACGCAGTATGAGAAAAGGTCTTACTTTGAAGACTTTCAACTTGAAGTTGAAAAGGAGGCAGCAAAGATTAAAGGGAAGCTTTTCTACTTTCTGTTGATGGTTTTTTCCCCATCTGCAGTGGGGAAGAGCTGTTCGGTGCTGTTGGGATTATATGCAGAGAAGAGCTGACAGTACAATTTTTCTCTTCCTCTGGAAAGAAATAATTGTTCAGATTTGATGTGGAGAGCTAAAACAACGCTTCGCATTATGGTGGCCTGTTTGTGCCTGTCATATCTCTAGCCTTCTCTGAGGAGCTCCAGAAGAGCCAAAGTGATCCTGAGCGTCTAGAAATAACCTTTGTGCAGCCCTTCCCACAGCTGGGAAACTGATAGCGTTCATTTATTCCTCTGCTCATAGCTGTGTGCGCAAAAGGGAGATACTCTCTCTTCCTTCCCGAAACTTTGTCTGTAAAAGTTGCTCTGCTGTCAGGATAGGACGACCGAATTAACAAATTCATCAGTCACAATAATCTGATTAAACTGATGGAGGAGAGGGAACCAGCAGATGAACAGATTATTTTAAGATGTATGAGATACCCAATTAGTGACTGACTCACTCAGCATTTAAATGGAAGTGTTGCGAAAGAGATTTACTGGTAACCAACATAATAAATTATACTATATGGTTTTTCATCTAAGAGAAAGGCTCCTGTGCTATTACAGGGGCCTGTAAATAAAACAGCGGCAAAGTACTATACGTAAGAAATATGAGGTTGTCTATTACTTCATATTTTTTGAAAATATGCATATGTATGTGTGTATGCTTTTTGTTTAGCAATGGACTAGGATATGGTACTATGGAGGGATTAGCATGGCTTTTAAGCCTTGTACAGGCACTTTGACCAGGACCTGGTGAATGTGTTTTCAGGCATAAAGGACACTGAGACTCGAGTAGGGCAGGCGTTGCTTTGTGTCGCCGGGGTTTCGGGGGCAATCCCCCAGAGTACAGAGATAATGGAAGGGAAGCTTTCTGTCAGGGAGCATATGTTTTTGCGACGATTACACTATGTATAGATTAGGACTTTTGGGAGGGAGGGAATGGGAAGATGTGCTTGGATCATAGGACCATCTGCCAGTACCTTGGCATAGTCATTTCATTAATGAGAAGCTCATTAGCTTGAGTCCAGCTGAGAGACAAGAATGGCAGCAAAAGGGACAGAGAACTGTCATCTAGCTGCCATTGAAGCAGGGAAAAGATAGCTCTGATAACCTGTAAAGTCTGATTTCATTAGAAAAGTTGTTCTTGGTCTGCTTGGTACGAAGGTATCAGTTGTCTCGTTGCTGAAAAAATGTTTTCCTTAATTTTGCGATGCAGTGTGGGACATCCTTTGGTAGTGAAAATAAATAACTGAGGATGAGCTGGCATTGACAAGAAGGTGCTAGTGAAAAAAAAAAAAAAAGGAAGAACAGTGAAGTTTGGTGGAAAGTGGTTTCTGCATCAAATGGACTGCCATTTCCCTTTGGGGAAACACTTGAAGGTGCCCCGTATTGAATGTGGGATATTGAATATTTGTGGTGTGATAGGGGATGACATCTGGAAGACACAGCTTTGAAAGCACCACAGTCGTAACCCTGGCTATGCCAGCAGCCGCAGAGGGCATACAGTCTGGCCTGTCCTCCATGTGAGGTTAAAAACTCAGTGAGGGGATGCTCTGGACAGGCAGAAAATAGTGCTCTAGAGGCAAAAAGGCAGTGGTTGAGAGACTGTGAACTCTGTTCCTACAACCTCACACTCCTGATTCTGCTGCTGACACAGTTAAGTGTCTGAGCTTGTGCTCTGTTCTTCAGTTTTGCTCTCCTGTAAATAAAAGCCCCCTATACTGAGCCTGTTTTAGGGGCTTTGGTGTTCCTCTGTAGACACAAGACTTAAAACTATTGTATTTAAACAGCTCTGTTTTTTCTTTTGAGAGTTGAGTCAGACTTGGGACTGAGTGAGGGTGAGATGGTAGAGCCTTTGCCTGGGGAAACTGGTGGTTGGAAGTACAAAGTGTTTTGAGTGTTGGTATTTGGGAAATTATTTCCCTTTTGTCTGGTTCTATACGTTTCAGGTTGGACTGGTAGTTAAGCTGAAGAGAAGAAAAAAGAAAAAATTAGTTCCCATGAAAAGTAACCTGCAACTACCTAGGTCCAGGGGAGTGTGGATGTGTTCAGGACACGGTGCAAGGGCATCTTGTAGTTCAGCAGCAAGATGGCCTGGTAAACAAGGCTTGACAAGGGCAGTTTCTGTTTGCACTGATAGGATTAAAAAAAGGCAGTTTCCCCTGACATTTTTACTGATTTATGAGGTAACTCAGATGGTGCATTGTCTCTGACTTTGTCTGTTCCAAATCTGTTGAAACAAAAGGAACAGGCATTTTCAAAAAATGAGTAGAAAAATATAGCTTAGGAGTGTCAAAACACCTAAGCAGAGTGAGCCTTAACTGAAAGGGGTTTGGTTAGTCATCCACTTTGCAAATTCTCTTTTTGTATTGAGGAGGGGAGGAGATTAGCGAGATGAAAATCTATGTTATTACAGAGATAAGAATGGGTTATGGTTGGGTCCCAATGGAGAAAGAAGTTTTTTATTATTATTAAAAAACCCCAGCCCTTTGCTGTGATTCATTGTAATGCTTAGACAGTTCCATGACAAAAAAATAATTGTAATAGTGTACAGCATGGTGTTTATATACATAAACATATGCACAAATACTGGCACAACATAAATATAAATCCTGACCCTGCGCGTGTTGGATTCATTGAAAATACTTCTGGTGGTTGTGACAAGCATTAGATCAGATTCTCACGCTGACATGTAAACGTGGTCTAAAACTCAAACTGAAGCTTCTACTTTTGCATAATTCTTTTTCTGCCTGCCTTAAAATGGAACAATTGATTGAAAGTCGTAAAAAAAATTTGTCCTGCACACCAGACCCTGCTGTGTTTCATCTACCGAAACACTGTTTGATAGTACCCTACAGTGATAATATTTAATTGCCTTGTCGCATGCTTTCTAAACTGACAGTTCATGTATTTTTTCTCTCGAGTAGTGGAAGAATATTGTTGGTCCCACAAGGGCATGGTAGGTCAGGGTTTTGGCTCAGTCTACAAGTCTAAAAGGCTTTGCACTTAGTAGAGCCATAAAGAAACCTCCAGCTGGCTGGATGCCTCTCCTGAAAACACAAGCATGGCCTTATTCCACAGTGATGCTTGGGCAAAGCTGTGTATGCTTCAGTCTTTTGGGGTGAGAGAGGAGTGGGAGGGGGGGCCTTCATTGGTGCTCCAGTGAAGCCAGGAAAGTTAGATGTTTGCATGAAAACACAGGGAATTTTCGCACTGATTGACTCGGAATTGCTGTGAAGGGGTAGAAGAAGACACGGGGAGAGAAAGAAGGGAGGCAGAAGAGAGCTTTTAACTTGAGGTATAGAAAGAAATGAAGGCAAGTAGAAATTTTCATCTCATTGCAAGCACCAAAGCTCCTTTAGCTGTTGATGTGAAGTATGAAATTGTGGATCTCCGTGCAGTGTTTTCCTTCCAGCAGCAGAGCACGGGGCTGAGTGCCTGCACTGGGAGCGTTGTGTACAGCTTTGCTTTAGTGCCTTTCTGGGTCAGTGACTCTCAAACAATGCCGCACCGAGCTGATTTAGTCGCGCTTCCATGGGTCAATCTGTAAGTACTGACACTTCTCACTGATCGTAACCCAGCGTCCTACAGAATGGGCAGGCTTTTTTGACTGCTAATCTAAAAGCATTTATGGTGTTCCTTGAACTCAGGTTGGCTGATCATGTGTACCTTTTTTCAGATGCCATTCTTCCTGACAATTCAACCACAGGCAGATTGTTGACTTCAAAAGACCAAGTGAAAGGATACGGCCAAGTCCTTGCACCTGTAGCATTGAAAGAATTGATACTCCTCTCCTCACATTGTTCTGGCGCTTCTCTCTGTAGCTACAATCTGCAGCGTTGTCTGATGGAAAATAAGGAGAAAGAGAATTACTGGTTCATGCAAAGATTTTTTTTTTTTCCAGCCATAACAAACAATAGGATCAAGCAGCTGCATCATTTCTATTCTTTTAAAATGGATTTGTGTACTAGGTTGTGTTACCTCTGCATCTTGGAAGATACAAAGGCAGAGGGGTGGTAGGCAGAGCTAAAATAGAACATTTAAATACTCTTCCAAACAAGCTCATATGGTACTGAAGAGTTCTGTGGATGGATCAGGTATCAGTTTCCATTTGTGGGAAGGTTTGGTGACGATTTGAGCATTTATATAGCCAATCTCGGTGGCAACTGGGAGCCCCCAGGGAGGAGGGAACAGTCTGTTCAACATTTGTGGCTTCCTCACCAGCCGGCTGCACCTGCAGCCTTCCCCATCAGCGGCCGGCTGTAGAGGCGTTTTGGAAAGCAGCAGCAGTGAGGAGCAGAGCTTGAGAAAACTGGGGGGAAAGAGAAAGAAATCTATCAGACCTCAGAGTGTGGGAAAGATCCTGAAGATACATGGCTGTTTCTGAGCATTGGCTAAGCTGAATTTGGGGCTGAACATTGGCTAAGTATGTAAGAGGTAATTGAGTAAGAAGTTTGATTTCTTCTTTCCCTTCATCCCCCTGAAAGCGTGAATTATTTTTACCTGTTTTTTCTGTTGCCATGTATCCAAATTTCCTTTCTCTCACCTACTGAACAGGGTGAAGTGCACCCAATTAAACAGATGTGGATACAGCCAATCTGCTAACTAGTCTTATCCTTTCACAGTTTGGCTTCCAGATGTGATACTTATTCTTCCAGCTTGCAATTCCATTCAGCTTTGTGCTTTTTCATCCAGGAAGAAGCCCTGTATCTGGGATTTTTATTTAGTTTAGTGGATGGAGTATCTCTCCTCATTATTTATCTTTTCTGTACAGCCAGCTGTGCTGTGGCCACTTACTGGGCATCTTAGAAGTTATTGCTATAGCTCTCAAAGTGCATACAAGAAAAGCTGTTTAAACAGCACATTAGAACTGAATTATGGGCAAAACTCCATTTTCTTTATTGCAGTTTGTCTTTACAGTTATATCAAATGCGTGTTTTATACCTTTTATTTGGGTATAGATCATTGGCTTTATTGGTTTTCCCCTATAAAGGGGGACAGTGTTAATTTTAGTTTTAATTAGTTCTTTGGCGGGGGTGAATCATAAGTTGGAATTGCTGATTCATAATATTGTAGAGGTTAAACGAGGAGCTGTTTATACTTTGTTTTTTCCCCTGCATCATCTTAGATATTGGAGGAATCTCCTTTGCAATGTAGAGTCCACTTCGCTTTATCGTAAAAGGCAGAGATAAATGTAAGCATACAGAGCCTTGAAGAGGCAACACTGTCCAGATCAAATATTGACAGTGATAAATGAAAAATGTGGAGAAGAAATTACATAGGCTTAAAATCAGCAGGCTTCTGACTTGATTTGCTTTATTTAACTGAGGAATAAAATGAGAGAAATACATGACCCTCTTCCTCTTGAAATTCCCCGTGGTAGCTGTCAACTTTACTGTAAATTGGGGGTTGCCATTGAGGCACAAAGCGTTTCTACAGCTTTCTGTTGACATTAAGTTCATTCCTGTGGGATTTGGGCTCCTAGGTGTTTTTAGGCTGGCTGTCTGGAAACCTAACACATCAGTGCCTTTCATTAATCTGGTTATTTGTTTGGTTCTTTTTAAGAAATGCTATTTTTCTTAAGATAACGGTGGCTTTATGACTGGTATAGGGGAGATAAGGCATTGCTTTGTCTGTGTGAGCCACGGTTTATTAGGACAAGGGAAAGACTAGTACCCAATTAGCTGTGTTTGGTTCTTTTGGGGGCTCTTAGTTTTCAATGCTTGGGGGAGAAGTACCCTAAGCAAGCCATGAGCAGAATTGTTTAAATGATCTGGATGGGGTGAAAGGTTTAAATGTGCTGCTCTGCTACTTCAACCCAGTAATTCAGGGAATGCTTAATGCTATCAGCTTAATTACAGCGTTGCTGTCAGGAGGGGGTGGCTCCGTGGCAGGATGGAAACTGGCAATTTTTTGAGATATATCTGTACAATACATAAATCATATATTTTTCCTTATTCAAGACGATTCTTTGCTCTTTGAGGAATAGTCAGAAACAAAAGGGTGGGAGGGGGAAGAGAGAGAATTATAGCAATGGAAGTTCATCAGCTGAGAAAGCTGTTTCCTTTGTTACCCACGTGATGAGAGCAGAAAGCAAAATAGCACAAGGAGAGATCTTTTTCTAGTATTTTAGTTGTAGTTGTTCTACAACTGTTACACAGATTTTTTTCTCTTATAAAGTTGGCGTTATTTTACCAGCTAGGCTACTGCACTGGGAAGAAGGTTATTACTAATGTCTTTTCCCCCACTGGCCTTGATTGCAGTTGGTTTGCTTTTTGGCTTGTTGGGAGGCATACAGCTGGCTGATAGCAGAATAGAAAAGGACAGAGGCAAAGGCAGATAGCATTATGGTTTTAACACTTCACTGCTTGCAATGGCCTTTCTGGAAACTGGACTGCTGGAGCATCCAGGGTCATGGGCATTTCAGAGTAGCAGGATTGCAGGCAGGCACAGTCACGCTGATGGCACACGGGGTCTGAGACACATGCCCTCTCTCCCATATATATATGGCTTATATATAGGGAGGAAACCTTTCTTTTGTTGTGTGCAGGCAAGGTGATGCCACGTAAGATCTTAAGCAAGGCATCGGCTGAATGAGAAACCATTCTAAGCCATTTCCTTTACATTATCAAACTGATGCATCTCCTTCCTCAGATGACTCTGCCTTTTTCTTCTCTTGTGAAAGCTTCTCTGGAGAGTTACATTGAAGGCAACCCATCATACAAGAGGGAGGCAAGGAACTAAAGAGATCACTTTGAGACTTTTGAAAATGAGACTGCTTTCTCCTATGGGAAATATGAATTCACTTAAAAGAGTTTTACTGGGTCTCGGAAACCATCTCCCTTCTTAAACCAGTTCTGATGGGTGCACAGGAATGAGCCATAAAGGAGCTATACATGTTAAGGTAATCTGTTTTGATGGCAGATGTCCTTGATTAACTATTTCAAGTATGCTCTTGCTGCCCAGTTTCCATTTGTTTCACTTCCTTGGAGGTCCTGGCAGGGAATGCCATTTTCTCCATGCTGCTTCTTTCTTGAGCATTTGCAGTTTCTGATAATCGTTCCTTGGTTTTCACTCTTTTCTCACATATCTTTACACCTTTCCTCTCCCCCTTCTCTATGTACATTTTCCCTTTTCTTCCTGTTTGGTTGCTGCAGTCCATCCATCCTTCCTCCCCAGACCCACTAAAAGTCACTCCTGTCTCCACTGTGTGTTGTTTTTGTGCAGCTTTGAACCATAAAGCTACAATATAAAGTGTTTGGTATCCAGAAAAAAATGCAAACCTCAGGAGCCTGTGGTTTTTATTCTCTTTTTTATCCTTTTACAGAAATTAACTAAAAATCTCTGCCATTTACTAAGCAGGGCTTTCTACTCCTTGCTCACGTCCCTGTAAATGTTTTCATATTTTGCCCGTATCAAGGTACCTTCTGTGTTTTCCCACTGTATGCATTATCATTGTATATTTTCACCGTGCTTCTGACTTGGGCTTTTAAACTATTATTCTTTTTAAACTAAGGTCTGCCATGTTTCTTTGGTGTAATTACTAGAGACATACAGAGTAGAGCTGTTGTCTCTGTGGTGTGGCTTGGATTGTTTGCCCAGACTGAGGATAAGATCTTCATGGGAAAATAGTTTTACTTGGTTGAGCTCCTGTGTGAATTACTGTTCTTCTGGCTAAGTGGACCCTGTTGTATTTGATTAGTGTAAATATTAAGGGTTTTGTGCTTAGAAAAACTAAGGACCCTTCTCATTTTCCTGAAAGATGTTTTATCTCGTAACGGTGAAGGGGACCACACACATGGACATTCCGCACGGCATCTGTTACACTCAGGTTTGGCCTTCTTTCCAGAGTAAGAGGTAAAGTGAAACTTCCAGTGTGGGTGGTGTTTAAAGAAATAAAACTGTCAGGAATACAAATGTCATTGCTGATTGAGTCTCCACACAGCACACACCCTGACTGATGGGAGCTCCTGCAGGAGCCTGCGTGGCCGGCGCACAAGCTCCTGAGCTCTCCCACTCTGCTGCAACGGCTGGTGAATGTGAAACTAAAGAGAAGCACTGGAAAAGACAGGATACTCCTAGAGTTGATGAAGTCTTTCCAAAATAGCTTAATTGTGTATGCTAGGCAGAAGTTTGTTTCCATTAGCAAATGCTCTGATGCCTAGAGGTGAAATGTGGTGTTGCCCTCTCTGTTAAGCATTTGGGAGGTGGTGTTTAGCAGCCGTTGATAATGGTGGTAACGTGCGCTTTGAGCTGAGGGTTTTCCAAACATACGTATCTGTTTGCTTCTCACAGACAATATAGGCAGAAGAGTATGTACAGAAAAGGGAAACGGGAAATTGTTAGGCAGGGTTTTTGCCACCTCATTTGACTCTCTGTGGAAATGAGAGCAGTGTCATTGCTTTAGTGTTGCTTTAAACTACTCCTTTGTTTTTAAGGTTCTTTAAAATAAATCTTGCAGTGAAAACGGTTTTGGCTGATTCCACTCATATTTTGCAAATGGTAAAGTCTTTCTGCTTGATAATACCGCTCTGTTCTTTGTGTTTCGTCACTGCTTATCAATTACTGTGTTCAGTTGAAATTCCCTGAAGAGAAAATTACTTGTAACTGATATTCTTCTTTGAGTGTCTCTCCTGTGTTTGTGATCTGTTGATCCTTTTGGGGTTTTTTATGTCTGCTGTATTCTGCAAAGTAAAACCAACTAGAGCAGAGCGATATTCCATCTTGGTCCAAGTTGCCACTTCAGTAATAGTTTGCATCAGAAGGAGCAAGATATTTTGCAGTGAAATCTCAGGGGACAGCCAGCCCCTATGGGAATCTTATATTAAACACCCTTAGTTGGATGGTTTTTATCTGCTTGTGTGGGTCTTAATGACTACCGTGGGGTAATAGACATGGGAGACTTATCTATTGACACTGTATACATTCTATTAATAATTAACTTCCTAATTTGATTGTTTTTCTCAGTGAGTTTCACTAGATTGCCAGAATTCTGTGAAAGGCATTTCTTTAGTTGTCTGTTCATTTTACAGTGACTTTAAACATTCACCTCTTTTGTAGTTGAGTTGTTTTGCTGTTGCATCTGACTGGTTTGATGTTTCCCCTGGTGTGTTGGGATCTGTGGAGGCTGGGCATGCAGGGCTTCTCATTCCATCTTCTCAAACTGGAAAGAAATGTAAGAATTACGGATCAAAATAAGAGAGAAAAGCGGTTTACTGAGGGAGGCCGAGGAAGGGTAGGTCCTGTTTTTCTAAACTAATCTTGATCTAACCAGGAAAGAGGGAAAGAGAAGATGTTGTAAATGTGCAAGGAAGGCAGGGAGCAGGGCACACTCGGTTATATTTACAGGGAGTGCAAGCGTGGTTCTTATTTGTTTACTAATTGGCTGTAGAGGTATTAAAGATTATTGGAAACTCAAAGGTCAGAGCTTTTGCTGAATCAAGGTCTGAGCGAGCTGGGAAGCTACAGGAGAGTCCTCATGTCTCTCAGGGACAACTGATGTGGAGATGTAGCTTTTAGAGGCTGTCCAACAGGTATAGTAAAATTACCCTTTTAGCCCCAACCCTGTTCTAACCCGTGCCCTCCCTCAAGGTTTCGGTGACTCTGCTGAGATGCTCTCTGTGCCTGTCTGTGTGCATGCACACACAGTTTTCCTGAGTTTCACTGAGCTTCACAAAGCACTTTTCATCCCTGTGATCGCTAGCCAGGTAGAGGGGTGGAGGAAGGGTGTAACTCTGTCCTTGGGTGGTTTGTTTTTGTTTCACAGAGTACCTACTGGTCCTGACTCTTTAAAAGGCTTTGGCAATAGACGACAGAGTTTGTCACACCACTGAAGTTTTATTCAACTGATTTAGCTGTGGGCAAGACTAAAGAAGGTAGTGTCTTAGAGTTGGCTGTTTCAAAGGCAGTGGTATTAATGAAGAGATGTCAGAAATCCCATTAGGGCTATGCTGGTGTGTCCAGTTCTCTCAGCTCATACCGCAGTTGCTTGTTCTGTGAACTTTTTTTTCCTTTGTGGTTTACCTTTAAATCCAGGTTCTTGGTTTGTTGGTTGGGGTGGTTTGGTTGGTTGTTTTTTTTCTTCCCCTGTACTTGTCATTTCTCATCTCGCCCTACTCTTTCCCACTCTTGCACAACTGAGCCTGCTGCGGTGCAACCCCACGTCATCCTCTGGTCGGTGCCAACAAGGCTGTTGTCCTGGCCTCTCTCTATCCTCATGCCATGGTTAATGTAATGTAATCATTACCTTTGGTTCTGGAGAGCGAAGGTGCTCCAGCTAAGTAAATGTTTACGAACACTGATGGAGGCTAACATTAGGGAAGAGAGAGAGAGAAGCACTGTTTAAAGTCTTGTTTCTTTTTTTATTTATTTTGAAACAGAACGTTGTTCCTGAGAGAAGCAGCTGATGAGTGTTGTTCCTTCACCAGACAGTGATCAGAGGTAAGTGCAGAATCTTTTGCATTTTTATGGGCTGTGGTCTCCAGGTTTGGTAAGGGGAAGAGCTTGCTCAAGTTCTTTTGAGTGGCCTCATGTCAAAATAAGAGGCGAGGAATCAGGTGGGAGGAGGCGGCTATACTTGTATGCTGCAGTGTGAAGTTACACTCCTCCTTCCCTCCTTCAGAGTGATTTTCAGAGGAAACAATTTCATGTGTCTTGTCTTCAGTTGTATAGTTGTCAGCGTGAAGTGGCAGATGAATTGAGTTTGATCAGAAAGGAATTTAGGATGCAGTTCCTGAGTGAGGTAGGACCGAGTAGTAGTTTATTGCTAAATATTGCTTTATTTAAATGGAGTTACTACTTCCATACCTTGCAGGCAAAATTTGGGGCAGCATTATTCAGTGTCCATTAACTCTGCCTTTGAAAAGGAATAGGAAGGATATGGGTGAAAAAAGCTTTTAAAGTTTCAGGTTTTGCATTTCACAGAATCTCTGACCCGTGCATAACAGCTGTAAGATCCCTTTGGGAAATGACTATATTTACGCTGCTCCCAGCATACTGGAACTGCATTCATGACTTATACCCACAGGAAATATCATAAATGTAATTAAAAATAGACATATTGGGTTGGTCTAAATTCTGTGCTGAAGGAAAGGAGTCCTACTTTTTTCCCCTTAGTTCTGTCTGGATGAATAGTGAGGGAAGGTAATTCTTGTGGAGTTTATGGACATATGTTTGAATACTACACTCTAATGTAGCAAAAAAGCACCAGTCCTGTTGAGCTGCCTGGTGCAAAACTTGCAGTTTCAAGCTCCTGTGACATCTATGGATTTCAGGTACTGCAGTACTTGTAAAAAAGGTCAATCCTATCTTCAGAGTGGAAGTTCCTACAGTCAGTGCAGTGGCAGAGGGATGATGTGGTCAAGTCTTGCTCCATCTAAAGGTTCCTACATTCTTTGCTTGGAAAGAACAGAGATGCTTTGGTTTTGTGTGTGTGCTGGACAAGTCTGGTTGAAACACCTTTTCATGCCTTGAAGAGTGTTCTCTGTTACATGGAGGTCTCAGGTTGCTTTAAGATCAGACTCTTATGTACTCCCTGTGCATAAAAAGGGGCAAAAGGGGAGGATGGAACGGTGCATTCCTCGTGTCAGTAGACTGGGTTTATGAAAAGCAAGTTGCTAGAGCTAGTACTTAATGCTGAATTCCGGTGTACAAAAACTCAGGTGGTGCATGTGCTGACGACTTGAGACTCTGTTAGCCCTACACATGCCTACAGCTCTAAACTTCTGTCTGTCAACCAGAAGCCGAACTTTAACCCTAATTTTCCTGGGAAACCATAGACAAGTTTGATACTCTTGTCCAAAAGGAAGATTTCGCCCAGGGCTGGATTCCATGCAGCTCCCACTTCCTTTTGGCAGCCCTTCTCCAGCCCCGCTCCCAGCACAACTCTATGCTTTCTCTCAACTCTAACCCCAAGTTTTCTGGAGACACATAGACAAGGATGCTCAGGCATTGGTCAAATCAAAGCATTTTTGGAGTTCTGGAAAAGAGGTAAGAGCTATGTAGCTGGTGTGGCCTTGTTTTCATAGCTCATACTTCCAGGGTGATTCAAATAGTCTTCTGTAAACATTTTGCTGTCAATTTTGCAAGTGCAATTTGCAGAGACTAATTAAGTAGAAAAAATAACTAGAACCACACAGTAAAGGTTTTTGTACTTGCAGTACACTGTTGTGAGGAATAGACTCGTAATAGAAGCCAGGACCACTTTTGCAAACTCAAGCGTAGACACAGAATAAATTAAACAGAAATTTGTGATGCAATAGAATCGGTGCAATGGTGACATCAGCATTCTGTCCAGCTTGAGTAGATGTAATTCCAGAGACAGTAGATGTAATTCCAGAGACGCTTGGTGTAATAGTCACATGAGAAATTGATAAACAAATATAATAGTTGAGGGATTGAAAATATTAATTGAATGCTTCATATCCGCATATACTAATGTGAATGTAATACGTGACATCGTGGATAGAACAGCAAAGGGAAGAAGAATACTTAGTTTCAGATGCAGCCACAGTAAAGTGCCACTGCAGCTTTGGTTTCATTGACACAAAGGCTAAGAAATGGGGAAAGATGGCAGAAATTGTAGAAGTAACAGCAGGTGGAGAGGGGACCACGTAGCAGAATATATGGGTTGGCTATACAGGACCTATTCCACTGTACACGAAAGTAGTGATTAGAAAGTGTAATTTACTAATTTAAAAGTGGACTTTGAACTTTCCTTGTGCTAACCCATGATTAGTTCATCCTTACTAATAGTTATTTACTAGTTAATAATGTTTTAATATTTCGTGCAATGTGATGCTTGTGCCTATAACATGCCATAGTTAAATTCCAGAAAAAGTAAGTCAGTGAGCTTACTTTTCAATAAAATTTTATATACCTAAAAGCCTTTACTTTCCTGTGAGATATATCAGCCCTATTCAGTTGTAGCAGAAGCAGAGGAACAAAAAGCTCCTTTTATCTTACATTATATTTTATCTTATCTTTTTCTGGTTTCTGTGTCTGTTTTGTTCCATCAGTTGGTCCTACTAAGGACTTGTCAACCAAGTTTTCTTTTCAGTCACTGGTTCTTCATCTCCTTGTCAGAGGAACTAACCAGTTCCTCTGAAACTTGTGGAATTGATCTACTCCTGTCAATGAGGTCCAGTCATTGAAACATCTCCAGAAATATGCTGGTTTAGTTAGATGGCATGTCTTCATGACATCAGGACACATTTATGCAACAGAGATGAATTGTAGTGCTTGGACAGGACTTGGTCTTAAACATTTTAATTAGTTTATTGGACTGAACTGGCAAGTTAGTGGTGGATTTCTGCCAGTTACTGTTTACGTCATTTTTAAGGATTGGCTGTTGCTGAAGATGAGCCTGTTGAGTATTAAAGATGAATACAAAAATGAAAGTTAACTGTCTCCAACTGTAGGCACTACTAAGTGTAAAGACTACGTAAGGCTGGAAACCTGCATAGCAACACCTACTAACCTCCTTATCCTTTCCCCCATATAAGCTTACTTCATCCCCAAGTGGGCTTTAGATATCGTCTGTAAGATAAGAAATGTGAGCACAGCTGAACAGAGACAAAAAATTAATTAGGAAGCAGAAGGGCACTTAAGGTGCTCTGGCAGGGGCGAGTTCCTCTCTTCTGCGTGTAACATCTGTTTGTCAATTGAATGGCTTAACTCTGACCCTTTTTCACCCTTCTCGCCATGCATTTTAAATGAATGTAATCTTACGGTTGGGGAATGCTGTGTTCGCTACATCAAGAGCTTTTTTTCTACTTTAGCGTGGAAGAGGAAAAGTAACACGTTACTATTAAGTTTTCTCTCATAAACGCAAACACATGTTATTCCTTTCTTTCACCTTCTTCCACAAAATGATTCATGTCATATATTACAAAATTCCATTAGTCTCTAAGATTATATTTTCTGTATCTGGCGTTAAAACTGTTGTTAAAGCTAAGGCCCTCGCCAAACTGCCAAGATCTGTTCTAAGGCCATGCTTAAAGGCTTGGAAATCAACTTAGGTTGTGATTATGGACAACTTGGAGGGCTTCCCAGAAAGGGCCTTGTCCAGTTACAAGAGATGAATATCGTCTCCATTGATTTTTAAATCTGTTCCTGCCACCACCATGCACCAGCCTTTTGTGAGGGCACAGCAAGGGCTAGGAGCTGAGGTGAGCCAGGAGGCCGGGGTGACCCCAGCATGGTGGTGGCCTCACTGATGAGGCAGGGCCAGGTGCTGGTAACAGGGTCTGTTGACAATCCTGGGCAAGATGAAACAGCGGGTCTTCATCCAGGAGTTCAAAAGGCAGGGGTGGAAATGAAGCTCTCATAAGATCCCACCTGGATTCAGCTGCATCCAGCTTTGGAGTCCTCAGCACAAGGATATGGACCTGTTGGAGCGAGTCCAGCAGGGGACCACAAAGGTGTTCGATGTCCTTAGGTGCATCCTTAAATCTCCTCCTACCCGGTCTGTGGCTGAATGAGAAATTTTTCCTCCTCCCTCAATTATCCCCAGAAAATCTGCTTTGTGTCCAAATACCTTTTTGAGAAGAGCTAAAATTAATCTAGATTCTTTCTTAATATTTGGGTAGGGAAGAAGGGAGGAACTCGGAAGAAATCTAATTTTATTTTTCAGGTAGTATTTGCAATATTAAAGTACTTCAGTAGTGATCTATCTTTGCTAGTAGTTTTCCAGTTAAATTTATAAACAACATGTTTGGTCTTCACTGGCTCCAGTGGGAGTTTCGAGATTTATGGGATTGGCTACAGCATATCCTGCATGTTGTCTCTGCCTGTGAAATGTGGTAAAGTAAATCAGTGAAACGGGGGGCAGAAATTTGTGTGCGGAGGGGACTGGATGTGGAGGGGTGTTTGAGAATGAAGAACTGGGTGAGAAATTCCTGTTTGGTACATTACATTGGTAAACCATGCTAGATTTGTTCTATGTTTCTGTCTGGAGGTTAAGAATTGTTCAGGGATAGCACTGTCAACGCTATTGTGCTTTGGTGGCTTACAAATAAGGCTTGGTCAAGAAAATTTTTCAAAGACCATCAACTAAAACAGGTCTCTTGCTGTGTCGTGGTAGTTCCAGAACCATTTAGGCCCCGTCCATTTCTCAAGAGCACTCACTATAAATAGCATCCTAAAACTGAGATATTTTGAAAAATGTGTAACAGAAAAGTGTGTGTCCTTCTGACATGGAAGGGCATTAAAAATGTGTTCTGCCTACCCGTTTAAAGTCATCCTAAAGGTCCAAGTAAACTCCTTGTAGCATAGCCCAATAAATGAGAGCCATCAGAGAGGATCATTGCGTGTCCTTTGGGGTATGAAGGCAGGATTTCAATACAGACCTGTTAGCAGATTTGTTTCGATGGTGGGGTTTTGCTTCTTTTTTATTTAACTTTTCAAGATCGGGTTATTTCCAAACTAAGGCCACTTATTTCAAACCTACTTACCTCGGTTACATATAGCCTTTTAAGCTACTGATAAAAAGCCCAGCAAGAGGTCTGAGTCTCACCAACATCCTGGAAATTATGCCATTGCACAGTATGACCCTGGCAAGGAGGAAATACTGCAAGTAATGTTAATATTTTTGTGAAATCCACCATTCTTACTTCAACTATAGAGACTCTAAAAGGCCCTTCTCTTTCTCCAAATAGTTGGTTCTGGTTTTCAGATGGACTTTCCAGATTATGACTATTAGAAGCAAAGGAAAGATACAGGCTGGTATCTATAGCAAAGAAGTGCTGCAGCGGGCACGTGATTTCAGCCGGTGACAGAAGACGGAGACTTTTATCTGAATCATGACTAGACATTTTGAGTTTGCTTTCATTTCCTGGGCATTGCCTTTACCAAAGTTCCTTTTAAAATCTGTTTTAATTCACAGAACTACAAGAAATATCTAATAAAGATACTGATGCCTTTGCCGTGAATTAAAATGACTGCTGGATTTTCTTGGTAGCCTTTCTTTGGATCCCTCAGAAATAGTCTGTGGGTCCTGGTAGAAAACCTCTGCTCTGGTGTTGTGTTATTCTGCAGCTGCGCCTCTGCTCTCACTACAGTGATTAAAATACATTGATTAGTGAACACAAAGGTCACGTAATGTTGTCAGAAAGGCTTTATTGTATATCATAGCCAGCACAGGGGATGCTATAGGGGAATGTTATCCCAATCTTCACAACCAGGGAAGATGTCTGGGAAAGGGAGGCTGTACTTACAATGTGCAGCAGTAGAGACTGTCTCTCTAAACTGGTAGCAACACCCACCCTTTCCCCCTTTGTTTCCAAGGCTCTTCAGAGACTGTCACCACAAAGTGATGCTGAGCAGAACTACAGTTTGCGTCATGCCAGGGTAGTTAGGACTGACTGTTTAGGGAAATGTTGCTGAAATCTCACTATAACGACCTGCTAGCATAAGGACATGGCTGATGTACTTGCCTCCAAGTGATGCTTAACAGCTCTTGAGCTAAATTTTTCTCTGCTTGCCATTGACCTGGGGAATAGTGTGGGATAGTTCCGGGAGTTGGGGGAGGAGTGGGAAATTGCGGGAGGTTTGGATAGGAAGGATGGAAAAGAGGAAATGTAGCCTTTGAGAGAGATCAGACTGAAGCTGGGACTCTAAGGCAATGAGCAAAAGTTAATCGTCTTCATATACATGGAGCAGCAGTAATTCTTCTCTCTAACATTTTCTAAGTGAATGAATTTGAAAAGACTAGCAGCAAGTGTCCAATAAACCTGAATCTCTATAAAACATTGGAGACTGAAGAAAAATGTATTAAGTGTGTGGTGAAAACTCATCACGAGAATCTTGGTTACTCTAAAAATGAGTCCTTTGTGTGGAGTCAGGATTTTCTGTTGTCTTTGTGATTAGTGGAGTATCAAGAGATTTTCAACATCTGCTTTTTGCACACTGCAGCTTGAATGGAAAGGGTTTATTTGCTGGCGCAGTCAGGAGGTGGAAGCTAAAAATGTAAATGGTTTTAGGTTATGTATAAATGAAAATGTTGTCAGCATCATCCATCTGCAGTTTACAGAGTCTGGCAAACTTGCAGTGCTGCATTGTAGCATGACATCTATGTGAGAAGAATTTTTTAAACAAGGCAAAATAGAGGGTTGTCTCCTCTCTTAGATGTGGAAACTACATTTTTCAAAGGTACTCGACATCCATTTAACTTTTGCTGATTGATTAGGACAGCAGCACTAGTTTCATGTGTGTAATCCTTATCCCTCAACACCTCGTCTTTTAGTCACTGCTTAGCAATAAATATCTTAATGTCTGTGTGCTTTTCTTTTTGTGCTTTTTTCCATTTTCATATTAAATAAATGAGTAAATAATTTCCTATAATGTACCTTCTAGGATTAAGCAACACTGAGTAAATCATTGGGCCATTACAGGACAGAAAGAATGCATAATAGTATTCCCATTCTGAATTAGTTTTATTGTTAATTCAAAGGGAAAATAATTTACCCGTAATAAACAATTTAAACGTTTTCCTACCTTAGCTTCCAGGGCCTGATTCTGTCTTGTCAGAGCAATAAGTTAATAGAAAATATCTTTGAGACAGACCTTACTGCAGCTACCCTGTCAATTTACCTGTGAGAAGCTAGACATTCTGCAAAAGCAGGTTAAGTCATAGTGGGTGACCCCAAGAACCTGAAAATTGACCCTTGACATTTATATTTTTTTTATTTTAGCTTGTTATTGCCAGGATATAATTTTAAGGAGGTGCTGTGTTCACTTTATAACAGAGTTAGCACCTGAATCACTGAGATTGAGGCCTCTTTCAGAGCTCCCTCTAATACCCTGTAACGTTCTATCACATTTGAGGTTTCACTGTCTTATTACAGAAGTGTTTGCTGCGCGCTGTCAGCTCCCGTTAAAATAACTCCTCTAGAGATGTGTGCTAGTGTGTCATCCTGTCTGAAAACCCTCTTCTCCCAAACCCTGTCTGGGAAAGGACACGATTCCGAGCACACACAGGGCACTGCATCTTCAAAGAGAGGAGTATGCTGCTGTGGTCAGAAGCACCTCCTTTCCTGCCTGCCTCTCGTCTCCTCCAAAACACTGTTTTATTATTATTAAATTATTTTTATTATTATATTACTGGTATATTTTAAAGTAGAGAGCCCCTCTTGTGCCAGTCTTTGAGGGGTATAAAGAGAGTTTAGCTCCCCCACTGCCTCTGCGACCAGACACACACGTAGGTCGGGACGGAACATAATCTCAGATTTACATGTTTGTTCTTTTAATGTGTTAATTTCTTATTAGTGGTGCACAAGAAGGTGATTTTTCTGTGTCCCTCTGCAGATTTATTCCAGTCTCCAGATTCCAGTAATAGTGTCTGAGTATCCTTAGCTGGTGTGCTGTTGGATTGGTTTGCTCCCCCCACCCCCAAATATGAGATCAGTTCACTGAGTGAAACTGCGAGCCACATTAGGGAAAGCGAAGCAATTTACTGCTGCTGAATACATTTACCGAGTGTAGTTTCCCTCATCTTGTCAGCTTGTCAGTCTGGAGGCATCTATAAACCTCTGACAGCTTCCGAAGAGGAACTCCGGCAGCGAGCTGTCAGGGTGCCAGGCGCTGCTGCCTGTGGGCTGCCTTCCTCCCTTCTCCCCCTTCTCCTGCCCGCTTGCCCTCCCTCTGCCTGCCTCTATCTCTCCCTCCTCTTCTCCCCGCCTCCCTCTTACCTTACAGACGTGGGTTTAGGTGCTGCCGTTCTCCCTGGCGCTACCTTTTTGGTTTCCTCCTTGATCCTTCTTTCCCCTAGAATGAAAGGAGAACTGGCTGTCCCTGCTGCAGCACCTGCCCCTGCAGCCTTGGGGGGCGAAGGGGAGGAAAGCGGGGTGCTCCTCATCCCCGGCTGCCGGCGGTGAGCCGGTTCGCTCACTTCGCTAGAAATGCCTTTGAACTGCTGCCAGATCCCATTGTCTGCCGTGCAAATGGAGTTCAACACCCTGCCAGGATTAGACGCGCAGTGGGTAAGAGGAGGAAGGAACAGAGCCGCATCCCCACCCTGAAGGAGCATCTCAAACCTGCTGTGTGCCGTGACAGTCTGAGTACCGGACCATGCTTCTCTGCCTCCCTCTGCACACCGTCTTCCTCACTTTCCTCTTATTGTTCCTGGGATTTCAGGGGGTGATGTGGAAGATTTTCAGAGAGGAGCTGCAAGGCAAGATAGTTTCTGGGGAGAAGAGGGCTGTGCTTTTGGACCATTTATGTGGGACTGTCCTTTGCCCGCCACCCACCTGTAGCCACAGTATGATATACCAGCTAGTGGTTAACGGTGCTTACGCTCAGCAGTGACGTTCTCTTTTGTGGCATGAATTTATTTACATTTTTCCATTTGTCTGCACTTAAAATTCCAACATCCTTAGGTTCACAAAGTGATCTGAGAGATTTTGGCAACACAGAGTGAAGGAAAGGCAGCCACTGCTCCTAATAATGGCTCAGCCACCTACCAACTGTGCAGCCCAGCTGCCCTTCTCCAGAAAGGCCAGCTCACTTTATGTAGGATTTTTGTGAAGAGCAATTTTCAGGCTTCCTTGCTTTCCCTTTGGCTCCATGTCCTTCCCTGGGCTTCTGACTGTCAGACCCCTTTTGAGAGAGTAACTTCACTTGAGGATTTCACTTTTAAAGGTAGGTATTTCAATCTTTGTGCTTACCTTTGCTATGCCATATCTAATTGTTACCTGGGCTGTTAGAAGAAAACAGTTTTCCTTTCATATCTTGTTTTCTTGTTTTCTTTCATGCCTTGTTATTTGACTGCTCGTTAACCAGTCGTCATCTGCAAGGACAGTGCTTTGAGAGGTTTGAGGATGCTCTTCAGTGACTGTATTTGGCAGCACACTAAGTGGAGTTGGCAGGGCTTGTATCTCACACCGATGTGCCTGCTATGTTCTTCGCTCATTAGGCTCTTTGTTAGTTCCTCCTCTTCCCTCTCTCTGCTCTCCCTTCCCCTCCCTTACAGGATTTCTCTGCATCTAATCTTCCTGCTGGGTTAGGTTAAATTCAGATTCTGAAATGCTCTGGAGGAGGATAAAATCTGCCCTGTGAGGTGCTGGTGGCTCACAAATCCACTTGAATAGCACAAGAGAGCTGCTCATAGCTGCACGCCTTTGCCTCAGCTACTGCTACACTAAAACTAGATGCTCCCTTCACCCTTTGTAGACACCATATGTCTTGGGTACCTGGCTGGGAGATGAACAAGTATCAGAGACATTGGTAACCAGTGAAATCATTGTAAAGGTTACAGCCATTACAGACAGAAAATTTGAAAAATCAGATGATGTCTTGCGTGTTGCCCAAGGACTAATGCAACCACATTTTCTAGTGGTTTTTCACACATTCAAAATTCTCATTTGCATCTCAAGAACAAAGCTAGTTGTGCTAAGTTAATATTTAGCAACTTGAAAGCTTAGAAATGGAAATTTTAATAGATATTGTTATTTCTTTCATCACAAACTAGAAGATCCTTTCGTTAACAATGTGTTTGGTTTCCATTTTGTGTGCTCCTTGGGAAATAAGATTCACTTGGAACACTGAGGATTTTCCCATCATTAAGAAATTTCTTGATCTTCAACCTCAGATGTAGCTGCCACTCTCCTGGTCAGGGCACATTAAACAGAATTTTCACCTTTAAAAATGTTCTTTAATTAACCAGTCAAGTTCCTGCTGGTAGTATGGATGCATCTGCAACATGGCCAAACTCTGCAGATGCAGGAAGCAAGAGCTTGGCCTGGAGCACAGACCAGGGCCTCTTCTCTTAAGAGTCTTAGTGTTTTTCTCTTACAGTAACGAATGTAGTCGGATGCTTGTAAGTAACTGTGCAGATGTAACTCCTGCTGTCTAAAACCTTCCCTCTACAATATGGCTCTATGGAAGAGGAGACACGATTTTCAATTCCCTTCGCTGCACTCCTTCTTCATTCCCCAGCTCCAGCTCGTAACAGATGAGGGTGGGTGGTGGTTTCTGCTTAAGTGATGTCACTCATTTCTGGTTAGTAAAAATCTCAGTGAAATTTTTTCCACATTGTATTAGGATCTGGCCTTTTGATAGGGCATTCAAGAATCCCAAATGGATAATGAAAAAGTTCATGTTGACAGGAGTGTTTAACCAACACAGAGCTGAAGTAACCTGTCAAAGGTGACCTGCCGATAATTCTTGGAATTTTGGGTCTTACCTCAGTGCTGGGATTGTCAGACAGCCTCCTTCTGTGACTTTTCTGCTTCAGTGATTTAAAAGAAATTAGTTAAAAAAATACAAATGATATTTTGGTAAAAACATTCTCTATTGTTTTAAATCATCCAAAAATGATGTATCAAGTCAGTTCACCTTAGATGAAATATAACAAAAAGTCATTAACCCCACTGCTGTCCTTCATTGTGAAATAACCATTTTACGTGTTGAGTAAGACATTACAGTACGTCAGAGGCACCTTGTGAGTGGATGCAGCCATTTGCCTGAAGCCACAATTAAGGTCCAGTTGTGTGAGCTCCCCGTTCAGCCCAGTGTTACCGCTTCAACCTGTATAGATGTGTCTCCGTTGTCGTACCTCATTCCACACATCTGGACCACGCTGAAGTTTTCTGCTGGCAGGATGAAGGGGCCACCTGTAGCGCAGAGCTGGACCCAGAGCAGGTACTCGAGCAGTTTTCACTCTGTGAGGTGCCTGTTTTCTCATGCTTTGTGATGGAGTCACCTACAGCACTAAAAGCACTCGGGGATGTTTGAAAGCTGGGAACCTCATTTTAGTTTTTGAAGCACTCTGAAGAAGGTGATGAATTCAATAAGCTTGTTTGAAGAGAAGCAATTGTTAGTGCTCATTTATAAAAAATGTTGCCCGGTTGCTGGAAAATAGGAGGGGGAAGAGGATGAGAAGGAAAGCCTGCAAACCAAGCCTGCTTACACGCATTAAGATGAGCCCAGGCATGAAGCGAAAGGAAAACTCAGAGCTCTTCATTATCTAATACTCCCTTAGGGCAATAACAAACTCACTATAGAGCCAGCAAGCCAGGCACAGGGGCTGGCGGAGAGAGAGCGAGCGAGCACACATTGTTCTCAGAATATGGCTGGCGCTGGAATCTTTCATTGCAAATTTGAAGCCATCTTTAATGCAAAATATTCCTCAAAGGGATATGGTTTTGTTGCTTTCCATTTCAAAAGCTGCTTTCAATCCAGTGCGATGCCTTCTTCTGATAAAGTTAGGTAGGGTACAACAAAAGAAGCATAGCTGAGTTTCTGCATAGACCCTCCTTTTTGGAACTGAAGAAGATACCTCTCTCTGCTTTAGTGTGTTGTAGCTTTTCTGTGGTGCTTAGTGGCCACTCTATATTGAATGCTTCCTTTCAGAGTAAGTAGTCATTTTAATACTGAAAATTGAAGTGCAGAATCTATTTGTGTAAAGGCCAAATATTTTTCCCAGGGCAGGAGGGTGGGGAACATGGGAGAGCGCATAACGCAGACCTCCAGCGTCTCCCACTGCTTCATGGACAGTTGTTCTGCTTTGAATTTCTGTAAGGAGCTGGGGATAGAAGTTAAGGTGTCTTTTCGGAGGGGGTATGCTGGTTAGGGGTAGGATTTGTGGCACTGGTTCAGGCTGTATACGTTAAATGGTTTGATTGACATTACTCTGTTCAGGGTCATGCAGGAAAGCGAACCTTTCTCTAAAAATGTAGAGGACTCAAATATCTCTTATTTGTATTCCTGACATTTGCAGAGTCCAAGGTGATTTTTCATATAAGGAATTTGACCTAAAATAAATTCACTCTCTTCCCCCTTCCCAATGAATTAAATGCCATTGCCAGTAGTTTAACCTCGGAGGTGGCCCTTGCTGAATGAGCGTGGTTCCCGTTTGACGCAAATAGCAGCAGTGAAGAAAAATAAATAAATGAGCGCCTGGCAAATCCAGTGGAGGGGAAGAGAACTTTCACCCCTTCCGTGGAGCAACCTCTGTGCTACAAGCAAACCAAGCCCAGTTATGGTCCTTCTGTTAATTGAGAACTGCTGGAGGATTTTCCATCTCCTGTCTGTCTCAATTCTCATTCTCTGGAGTGTTTGCAGTGGAGGAGCAAGCAGCAGCAATCCCTCCCTAATTTGAAGTTTGCGTTTTACCCAGGTTAACATCAGGATACCAGTTCATTCTGATACCTTCACAAATTGCTGTTGAGGCATTAGTGGTCAGCATCTTTGTGTAACGTGATTCTCATTTTACAGAGAGCAAAGGTTGGGAAAATACAGGCAGACAAAGGGAAGTATGGGCAAAAAAAAGTGTAAAAACATCCGGGCAGGATTCTTGCTACAGGTACCAAGACATCAGCAGGTCCTTTGAAGGTGCTTTCCATGAGCACTTGCAATCACAGCTGTTCTGCAAGCCACTTAGCTCTTCATGGGAGAGTGAGGACAAAGCGTTTCAAATTATTGCAGAAACACTAACCCAGGATCATAATGAAGACTGAATTTTACAATTCAAGTAGAGGCTTCATTTCTTTGTTGTGTGAGAAAACAGAGCATGTCTTCCAAAAAGCTGTAATCTTTATATTCCAGCTACCAAATTAATTATGTGAGAGTTAAGTAGACCAAATAATTAGAGTTCAAATTAATTTGTGTATTTAACTTTAAAATTGTCTAAAATGTTAAAAGATGTTTATCACGGTGTATTTTTTACTAACATAATTATAGCTCTTCAAGGTTGCTGTCTGGCTAAAAATTATGTAATTCTTGTGTTTTGGCTACAGTGAAGAAGATAAGAAAATTCAGAATTTGGATATCCAAACTGCCTTTGCTTTCCCCTTTGCAGCAATGCTGAGTAGAAAAAGAAGAAAACAATCTTATCTGGAAGTATAGTGTTAATCTAATCTGGGGCTACTAACAAGCATGAATTATTTAGTTATAGTGTGGCTGCAAAGCTGAGTTTGAATTACTTGAATGCTCTGAATGCGGTTGTTGCTCTCCCATCACATCTGTGCACAAGATTTTAGTGTTAAGTGATGTGAAAACTATGCAGTCGGTCTCCATTACCTCACTGTGATCAATTAGCACATTTGTACTTGAAATTTCTACTTTAATGATGAAATTTTAGCATTTATAATGTTTTATTGTGGGTATTCTTTAATGTAGGTTATGTACACCATCAGGTGGCTAAGACCACTGTTGTCTCTGTATGGAAAACAATCTACAATTGAAAATTTACAATTGAGAGGGCAGAAAGCACTGTAAGAATGTAGTTGAGACAACTTTCCTGCCTAATGCAGTCCTTGCCTTCTTTTGCTCCTAAATGCTTCTCCCTGGACAAAGGGCAGGGATGGATGCAGTTAGACAGTACTTGCAAGAGTATTTGATTTCCACAGCCAAGCCAGCAGTGATTTTAGTCAGGATATGGATGAAAGAATGCTGTGGTGTGTCCGGAATATTGCAAGACATGGTGAATTTTAGCCTTGCAGACTGTAGGAGCCTTCCCCTGTCAGCACTGAATACATAAGTTGTAAGCGTGCTGGGGTATTTCTGCTGGAACTCAGCTTTGAAGATGAGGTGTTAAGCCTTTTAGACCCTGCTTCTTTTGATTATTAAAGAACCTATGTTTTTTAAAAAAAGTAGGCAAGCTATACCTAATGTCTCAGGCAAATTCTGTCTTTAGGCGCTATGTTTCTGCCTCCTTAAGCAATGCGAGCTGTCATTTTCTCCTACTCCCCTCTGACTCCCTGTGCACTCCTCCCTTTATCTCTGCCTCCTACTCTCAGCTTTGCATTTTATTTCATGCTGCCTCCTATTCCTGGAACAGTCTCCCAGTCTCTGCTGCCAAATCCTCCCTCCCTCTCTCAGCTCTTGCGGACCTGTTTCTTCCAGCAATCACTCCCAAGTTGTTTACTTGGCTAATTGACTGTCTGTATGCTTTCTTCCCTATATCTCCTGTTCTGGATCATGTTTCTTAATGTGAGATATTGTGTATGGCAGGATAAAGTAGTGTATTTGCCACTATTTCGTTGAGCTTTATGTACATTAGCTCTTTGTACAACGATCAGTAATAACTTCTCCTTCCCGTTTTGCATGCCGAATTTTTCACTTAATTCACTATTTTCTGTGTGCTATTAAAGTGCAGCCATGTTTTATCTCAAGGCAATTGCTAGGCTATGGAAAATTAGCATCCATATAACAGCAGATGCCATCAGCTACCCTGTCCGTGCAGGCAAAGTTCAGCTGTGTTTATCAACTTCCTTGAAAAGCTGGTAGAAAACACAGGGCTCTGGGCAAATCTGATGGGGCTCAATAATTCCTGTCATTGCACAGCTTCACTGTGATGGTAATTGTGGCGCTGTGGCTGTTATTTTCCTAGCACGGGTAAGCTCGCAGAAGTGTGCATGGAGATGGATCTGCTTACTGTTTATAGAACATTGCCAGGTCCTTGTTTGTGGAACAAGACTTACACACAAGCGTTGCAGGAGAAACAGAAAACACACCGTGTTACTAAAACTACATGTTGGTAAGTGGTTATGTCGTTGTGTGCAAGTAGTGAATCAAGTAGTTGGGTTTTTTTGCAGTGCATTTTACAGGCTAAACACCTTCTACCAGGCTAGTGGCTTCTCTTTCCTACTGAACACCTCGCCACACAGGCTGATGCACATTTCCACCTGGAGAGAATTTCACTTTTCTGGCAGTTCTATTCTTTCCATTTCAACTGATACAAGGCAATGTGATCACTGATTATAAAAACCAAGTTTTGGGTATTTTTCTGGTTTCAATTCAATTATTTTGAACCAAGATGAATATTTATTAAGAAAAAAAGAAACACTGAAAACATTAATGTTGCTTTAGCCTAAGTTTCATAATAAAGTGTTCTGAATATTTCTGTTTCCTTAAGTCTTCTCACAATATCTGATCTCATATCATACTGCTGCCTGTGAAACAGAAATAGTTTCATAATTGTTTAATGCTGTAGATACTTAAACCAGCTTGCAAAATGCACTCAACAGTAACCCCTTTTGACATGAAGCTTTTGACATGAAGTCTAGGCTTAGAACGTTCATAGAAACTAAAGTGGACGTCAAAACTAAACTTCTTCATGGAAATTACTTCAAAACATAAATAGTTTCCATGTTAATAATGAAAAATTAATCAGACTTTCAGTAGTTGAATGCATCTTATTGGGAATCTTACTACCTGTAAATTTTGGAAACCAGTCTCTGATTTAATCTCTAAAATCCATTCTTGGGCATCTTGCAGTTTTCAGTATCCAGATCTTTTTGTCTTCAGCTACAGTGCGTAATGGAAGTGTATATTTTGCTCAAAATTCCTGAGCTTTCCTAACAAAACTTTGGTTTTATCAGAGAGTAGATTTGATTCCAGACATGGCAGCTTTTGTGCCTGAGTTTGTCTGCACTGTTAATTAGGCTGTTAACGAGGTCCTGGACTTATTTTGCATGAAAGAGTATTTTAAAGGCGTAGCTTTGTAGTAGGAAAAAAATCTACTCATAATCAGTTGACTAATTAAAAATGCGAGAATGTAGCACCCACTTTAGCAATTTAGTCTATTCAATGGGAGGAAGGTGAAGAACTAGTGATGTGTAATTAGAGTACAGTTTGAAATGAATTAATGTATTTGAGACATATCTTTTCAAAGGAGCTTTATTTTTCTCTGTTGCTTGTCTAAAACCAAGGTTTCTACAAAGGGGAAAAGAAGGTACAGTGTTTAAAATTTAGTGAACATGGCATAGTGTAAACTGTGGTGTGGAAGTAAGTGTGCGTTGCTCTGATTTTGTAACAATTACAAACCCAGATGGTCTGAGAGAAAATGAAATAATTCCACCCACATTAAGACAGGGAAGTCTAACAATAGCCACAACTCTTTATCACCCTGGTTCTCTAGCAGACTCCGTCCTGCTGTCACTTAGACATTCTTCATGCATTGAAAACTAACTAGAGTGTGAAGCTGCTGCAGAGTCCATCCAAGCCAGAAGGACCCCAGTAGCCTGGAGTTGCCCTGACCCACCATGCATGGGTTCTGTATCCACCTTCCTCCTCCTCTGACACGGGCAGCATCCTCAGCAACAGCATGCAGAAGAGATGAGTAGAGGCAGTCGGTGACAGCCACCAGGTTCAACGTAGAATCCAGTGGTCACCAGATGATTCTATAGTCATCAGACTGGTCCAAAGTCAGGTCAGCAAGGCATCTTACTATGTGGTTCAGGTCGTGGCCGTTGGTATATGCAGGTCCCTCACAGTCTTGCTTACAGAGCCCACCCCTTGAGATCTATTTCTACCATAACCCTTGTGAAAAAACAGGTGATGATTTTCATTGCACAGGTGGCCATGAAGGCTTAGCGAGGGCAGTAGAGGACTCTGCATTTGTTCCTGTCCTGCAAAACTCAGGCCTCTAAGCCACTGTCTCAGCCAGCCTGCATAATCTCCACAGACCTCAAGTCATCCCTTTTCCACTCATTGCGCTCTTCTTCCTTTGCTTGTTTTCATTCATTTTTGCCTCTGCTGGGTCAGATTTATAGCTTGCTTTTATCATTTTCCCCTCCTTCTTCTGTAGTGGGTTTGTGCTGTGTTAAAAGCTGTCTTGCAGTAGCCAAGTCCAGGAGGCTTATTTATTTCAATCACACAAAGGTAATAGTGAGCTGAATATTAGAAACTACAAAGACTGTGAGTTAGACCATGATCTTTATGCTGGATGAAGGTCTTTTGGGTAGATGACCTCATCTGAAGGCAGGCAGGAGGGAGCTACTGTGCACAGCTGGGGGACATGTTCGTTTAGAAGCTTGGCAAATTCTGACCCTGTGAATATTGATGCAAATACTCAGTAAGAAGTAAACACAGGAGCTTTTCCAGAGGCTTTATGCTTTGGTAGAGCATACTTTCAGCTTTCTCCTGATGTCACTTTAGATGAACTATCAGTTTGAAGTATCAGCCCATTCCCTACTTTCATGTGTTCCTAGATAAAATAGATTGGAAAAGAGGGATTAGCTTGTATGTGTTACCTGACAGGAGGAAGCAATTGAATATAGAAGAAGAGCTTCTTACTAATTGAGATGAAAGTGTAGCTCAAAGGAAGGATGGTTGGGCTGCTTTCATAGCGATTGCAGATTAATTCTCATAATGTACATTTCTCTATAAGACACTTCAACTCTGACTGACACTGAGTTGTCTTGGTTTTGCCACAGTTTGACTGTATTTCCCCACTTGATTAAGTTACTTAAGAGAAGACAGCGGAGAAGACGTTTTGCTTTCTGCAGCAGGATCGTTTATCTGAATTGTGATAAGCAGGGTGCGTGAGGGAATGGAAATTAGATCCTTGTCCATATCTAATGTGGAAGGAACTGCATTTATTTCCTGTTCTCACAGCTGAGTTGAAGATGTTCTGCCATGATAGAATATACTTGATTGCCAGTGTAAGGAGGAGGCTGAAGATGGTGTGTTCCCACCCTGAGGTATTCACATCCCAGCTGGGTGGGATTGGAGAGCAAGTTGGGGTGCCCTTCTGTGGCAGGTGCTGACCTGTGCTAACTGTAGTTCTCCATCCCAAAGCTCCAAGTGGCTGCAGAAAGGAGCTGATGTCTCACATTGTCACCTGGTTGGGGAAAAGGGTTAGGGTCAGAGCACACATAGACCTGCTGTGTGTTAGGAAAGGCACAAACCAGAAGGAAGGGCCAGTCCAGAATGAAACTGTGCAGTTCTTGTGGTGGCCTGATACCTCGGTGTTAGAGCTTCAGTAGAACATGACATAAAGAAGTAGGGGTGACCCTTTGATTCTCTCTGAGGAAGGCGCCTCCTTTCTCTACTATGAGCACTTGCATTACGGAGACCTGTGCAGACCCCGAGCAGTTCCATGCCTTCAGCTGGTGGAAAGCTCTGGCTTCTGTGAGCGCTGCCACTACCATGACACCTTGTTGTCTTTCCTTTGGTGTGCAGCTACCAAGCTACGTACTGTTTTTATTAAGTGGGTGGCGTCAGCAGCTGTTGAAGGTTAATATTTTGTATGATTGTTTGTTTTTTAAACAATTCTTCAGATCCCCAATTTGCACATCTGATCTTTAGGCAGGCTGATAAACAAGACAACAACTGTTTTCCCTTCCCAAATTTGTCCTGTGCCAAGACAGCAAAACATAGAGGGGCTTATGGTGCCGACGTTCAACTTGAGGGAATACCTCAGTATAAAAGTTTGAAATTCCCTTGCTTTTGAAAGTGAGTCAGGTCAGTTGTAACGACGCTAAGCAGTGAATGTAGTATGATGGGGAGAAGGCAGGGGGGTGAAAATCCCATTTCCTGGAGGCTCTTATGAAGAGGACCTTTTAGTTTTCAGAGGGAAGGGTTGGTTTATATTACTAACAGGTAGCGCTGGGCCGTGACCCTCTCCTTGGCACAGGGAGGACTAAACCCGATTCCTTTTTTGTACTGTAAAGCAGGAAGAGAACAAAGATTTGCTGTACTTTAGGTTGTCAGTGGATATGTCCTGTATCCCAACAGCAAGAACCTTGCAGGACTCACAGGATCCCTGTGCAGGCCCCTGTGGTGCTGGCCTGGCAGCGTGATCCGGCATCTCCAAGATCTGTGCCTTCATGGTGCCTTCAAACCTGCCTTGTGCTGGCACCAAGGGTAGGTTCAAGCCTGCGGTTGGGTTACCACCAGGCTGGGCTTGAGAGTTCATGCAGATCTGTTTAGCAACTGACTGCAGTTTGTTGCTGTTGCAGAAGGGGTGAAGTTGCATACCTGTCTGGGGATGAGAAGAAAGCAGAAAATGATTACTTCATCGCCCAGGTCTTCTCTTAGATCAGAGTGACACGTTTCAAGCCTGCTGGCCAGCTGGCACCTTGCTGCCTTCCCACAGCTCTGCGCCGAAAGAGGCCTCTCCCTGCGTGGGGACTTGCCGAAGCAGAGCACGGCGCTGGCTGGAGGCTGCGAGCCCGTCCCTCGGAGCAGCGTGGGCACCATTAGCGTTTCTTGCCTCTTTGATCCAAGTTTTGTATTCCTTGGGCAGTCTCTCGCCGCAGGATTTGACTGCCGGTGGGTGCTAGCTGAAACGCACACCCAGAGCCCAAAAATGAGCCGGGTTGGCAATGACATTGCAACGTGGCTGTAATTTCCACGTAACTGTGGGGTTTTTTTTAATCCAATATGTGGAATACAACCAGCATTCGTCCTCCAGAGGTTCTGCTGATTCTCTTGCTTGCTGTGCTCTGCTGATGAGCCTTGCCAGGTTCTCCACCTTCGTGAGAGAAAGGGGGGCTCTACCTGGAGGCCCAGCATGGAGAGACCCCTCCAGACAGGGGTGGGGCTATGGTGTCTCAAACGAGGAATTTTGTGTCATCATGACACCATTAAAGTGGAATGGGTTGGAAAATCAATCGGATTCCTTCTCTGATTACTGTGTAACTCAATTACTGCAGTCCCTCTGGGGCCCAGGGCAACAACCGTCTCTCAGGAAGTGCCAAAGAAAGACCTCTGAATTGGAGCTGTTGTGGACAAGGGCAAGATCCTGCTGCTGCTGTGCATTCCAGAAAGAAGGGTTACATTATGAAAGGGCTGGGGAAACATAACACTGGTTTTTAGGGTGGTAAGACCTTCTGTGGCCGAGCTAGGAGGGAGCTTGTATGACAGAAGCTCTTGATAAAGGTGTCCAGTGGCACCCATTATCTTCCACATGCCTTGGCACGAATGTACCAGCAGCCCCCCCCCAAATATATTCTTGTCACTGCTGGTCTTGAACATTTGTAGCGATCCCCCAAGTGATGGAAATATCAAAATCAGACATTAAAACCACACAGTTCTGATTGTTATCTTGCTTTCATGTCACAGCAGTTGCCACGCGGCTTATCAGCTGATAATTCACAGAACAATTTATGTTTCACATGAACAGTGTATATCACCAGGAAACAGAACATCGGAGTTTTGTAGAACGTTTGTCTTAACGCTGGTGATTTGTGAGAGAGCTGACCTTACAGCTGACGCTTTTCTGGGCTAGTGATGCTTTTCTGGCAGGACGGGAGCCTGCTGAGCCCGTGTCCTTGCACCCGTGAAGCGCTTCATCCTCGCTGTGCCTTCTGGCTGCCGCCACCTGCGATTCATGCTCCGGCAGCCCTGGCAGGACTTCGGAATGGACCTTAATTTATCTATAAACTTTTTTTTTTTTTTTTTGGTGGTGTTAGATTCCAAGGAGTTTGATCTCAAAAGAGGACACAGGTATTTTCTTTTCCTTTAAGAGCGAGCAATTTTCAGTGTGATTTTTTTCTTTTCTTTATCCAGTATAGATCTTTCTGGGCTTTGTGTTTTGGATGTAGGTGGTTTCTGACAGCTCTCTCACCTTTTAATATAAATTTTTGGTTGGTATGTTGGTTTTGTTGCCTTTTTTTTTTTTTTAACTTCTCATTTGAACCTAAACCAGCTGATGTGGTCCCCAAAGAGCTAAATGCATACCGTGCCAGCTGGCATGCCCTCTGGCTGTGAAGCCTTGTTAAAGAGATCGGAGCTGACAGATTCTTGAGCAGCAATCTGATACAGGCCTTTTTTTTTTTTTTTTCTTTCTTTCTTTTTTTTTTTTTAATTTGTTTTTTTGAGCTCGCCCATGTAACAAATGGGGGCTTGTTTGGGAGCTTCGCTAGAGGCTTGAATGGAGTCATTGTTATGAAAACACTGCTGTGATTCAGAAGTGCCCAGCAAAAGGGGTTCCTCTCCCTCTTGCCCCTCAGCTGGGCACTGCAGGTGTGGCAGCCTAGCTTAAACTGGTTTCATCCTTATTCTACAGAATAATCCAGTTGTCTCATGATTTTTCATCTTTAAACTGATAACCAGGAAACTGAAGCTACAGCTCTTTGCAAGCTAGAGACTCAGTTCACCACTAAGAATGAAGTTGGAGAGGCGAGTGAGTGTAACCAGGGAAGAGAAGTGTTTTCCAGGTTGGTTTTTTTGTGGGTAAAGAGTTGTAAAATTAGTACAGTACTTTGCCAGGCTTTTGCATAGATCAGCATACTCTCAGTTTTCTTACTGTTACTGCGCTGTTTAGGTCACAAGTCCTACCCCAGAAACACTTGCTTGGAAATTTCAGCAACACATGGACTCCTGAGCTTATACGTCCATCTTTATATGATTTTCTCCTGTAAAAACAACTTTTTGTCTAATACATGTTAAGATAGTGAATCTTTGAACACAATATAGTCTAATTATTCTATTTTATCCAATAGGATTAAAAAGCAAAAGGATGTGAGGTATTTGGAAAGACACCGACTTGCCATTCTCAGTCTTTTCGGTCAAACTCAAGTATCAGGAATGGGAGTGGAGTGTTCTGTGTGAATTTCTGCATGTTCTGCGTGAATGCAGGGGTACAACGAAGACCACTTCTCATAGCAGCTGAAATGCATGGAGCTGTGTATATATTGTGTCTTACAGGGAATTCGCCTCATTAAAAAAAAAACCCAACAGCATTGTATGTTTCTATCTAACTTCCCTCTGCCCTAGTGAATTCTGCCTCTGCTGGCTCCTGCCTCTCTGCGGTTCAGTGCCACTTTGGAGCTCTTATTCATGAGGGCGGTGACGTCGGGGCTGGCCTTTCAGGGCCAGTGGGATGGGAAAGGCTCACTGTGGAGGTGGAAAGGGTATTTTCCTGGTTGTTTTTGAAAGGTGGCAAATGGTTTTGAGTACTGGGCTGTATATCACCGGGACTGAACTTGACTTGAACTGGAATTACATGCCGTTATCTCTGCAGAACGCAGTCTCACATCTTTAAAACCAGTTGTCACTTCAGTAACAAAAATGGAAAAAACGATCTGATTTATGTTTGGAACATCTTCCCCATGTAATTTCTTCCCTTCTCTCTCTCCCTTGTCCTTTTTCCAATGAGAAGTTAACAGTATGTAGAGACAAGACTGGAAGATGATCGTTTGTCTGTGTTGAAGAAAACACTGCTTATTGTTGGTGACTGAGCTGGATACCCAAAGCCAGCTCTGTCATTATAGAGGGCCACTTGGGAATGGAGACTCGATCCATTTGGAGTCTGGGGAACAGAAATTATTTTTTTTTAAAAAGCCTTGATTCATCTGCTGCCTCGCAGTGTGACCTTCAATAAGATTTGCTATGTCTCAGTTTCTCCAGTGGAAAATTATTTCTGTCATATACTTTACATTCACAGTCTACAGCACTTCTGAAGACCTCATCGGGGCTAAGGCTTCATCGTGCATTACGCAAGCTGGTCCCTCCTCTGCTGAGCTTACAGCATACAAGTTATTTGAGATAATACTTAATGATCATTATAAGGCTTGTGTAAAGAGCACTCTGACTCTTTTCCATCTGCTGTCACAAAGTTAGCAATATTACAGCTCTTCATATAAAATCTGCTTGGGGTTTTGTTGTCTCTGCTTCAAGCTGCACCAGCAGTTTGGAAAAGAGCCTGGTGGGAATCTTTAGAGGGGGACTTTTGGCCTCATCTGTGAACTGATATTTTCCCTGACTCAGAAGAATTTTTTTCTGTTTAGTAATACACATTACAAAATAAGCATCTGTCTCACAAGTAATTTCTTCTCTGGTGGAGCAAAATAAGCATTTGTCTCACAAGTAGTTTCTTTTCTGGTGGAGCTAGTTGTTAAAACTTTGACCTCACTATATAAAAACCTTAGGTCTGTCTTAAATAGGCAAACTAGTTTTCTAACATTCTTTGTTTTAGCAGGATGATAGTAACAAAAGGGCTGGAAAATGTGAGGAATAGAGAAAGGATGAACTGTTTGGGTAGTACTTTTTGTTGTTGTTGCTCTCGTGCCTCCTGGTGTTGTGAGCTGTGCCAGTCGAGCAGGTGCTTAGAGGGACTGGATGTGGAGGAGCACGTCTGCAGGAGTGTGGGTGTGTGAAGAAGAAAAGTTCTGAGAGGAAAAAGAAAAGAAAGGGCTTTTTTTTTTTTTTTTTTTAGAGAGCTTATTTTGAGCATCACTGACCTGGTGAGCAACATCTGGCATTCGTTCTTGCACTGTGCTAGGAGGGGCAGAAGATGCTCCCCAGAATGTGCCTGCATCCCAAGTAATGCACACCTGGGTGTTGTTGCTGTAGATAAGTCACGCTTCTGGTAAGGGAGAGCAGCTACACAGAGAAAACTATTTTATGTTTAAACCAAGGAATAATGTAGTTACTTGCCATGTTGTTTATGTTTTTAAATGGCTTGTTGTTTGTTGGCTTTGTTGAGCATTTTATCCTGGAAAAATAACAACATATGGTGAAATAGTCTGCTGTCGTAAACACAAAGCGGGAGGTGAGAGAGCTTCATAGGAAGAAACTTTCATGTATTTGAGACCAACCCAAATTTATGTCGTGCTGTTGATGATCTGAAACTGGCTTTGTGCTCTTCAGTGGCATTTGAGGGAAGGCACAGAAGGTTTCAGGAGACATTTCCTCTCCAACTGCCACTGAATCAATTGGCAGCAATTACATGTGCAATGTGTGGGCAGCCTGTACCCTTTGGCTCTGTGATGCCTGAGGGATGCTGCCATTCCAGGGCTGTATTTTGAGACCCTCCACTGAACAAGAGTTCCCAGGACAAGCAGGGCAGCCTCGTAGAGAGAGGGGAGGGAACCATGAAAATCAGGAGCTATAGGGCAAGAGAGCTGGCGGGAATTCGAGGCATCTTGCTGGGTTTGGGACAGCTGTATCCTGAGGGCCTGGGAGGTCATTGGTAAGGACTTGGACGCATCATAGTTAGTATGAAAACAGGACAAGACGGAGAACGTGAGGGCTATCTCCTCCTCTTGGTCATTTTGAAATGTAGGCTAGGATAAAAGGGGTTTATGGCATAAAGAGGCCGGGGGAAGGCCAGGTGCACTGGCTCTGTTTGCTGTGGTGTGGGAGAACCTCACCCAAGGTGAATGCCAAGTCCCTGTCAGGACCTTTCTTTCAAATGCCTTTGCAGTTGTCCTGCCAAGCTCCTGCGCGAATGCTCTGTGTCACTTCCCAGGGAAGAGGTCTGCCTGCTGACAGGCGAGTGATGCTGCCCACCCCGCGTCTGCTCATCTCAGACCTGGTAAATACCATAAATCCATACTGAGAATTGACTTTTTTTTTTTTCTTTTTAAATTGCAGGATGCAAAAAGAAGGTGCCATCATGTGAGTGCAGAACAGCTAAATGAGAAACGGGACAGCTGAGCTGAAAGCGCTCGTGCACAGGATGACAGACTGATTTGCTGTTGGAGACCAGATTCAGGAACCCCCGCCCCCCTCCTCCTAAGGACTTTCCTGAGTGAAAGGAGAGGAGCAGGAGGAAGCACACAAAAGAGCAATGGGAATTGAGGGCCATGGTTACTTGAGATAAATGGCAGATCCCTGGGAGTCTAGCCTGGTAGCTGTTTGCTTTAGCTTTGCCTCTCTCCGCAGCTGCTCTTGCTTCTTTGCAAGCTGCTGCTGGGTGCTGCCAGGGCAGCACTGGAGATTTCAAGCCCAGCGTGGGCGCAGGGTGTGAGGAGGGGGTGGGCAGCCCGCCTCACCATGATTCAATTGTGGAAAGTAGTGCGGCACGTGCGACAGCTGGAGCTCCACAGATTGATCCTGCTGCTCATTGCCTTCAGCCTGATCTCCATGTGCATCTTGGCTTACTACGTCACGAACAGTCCCAAAATCAAGGAGCCGCCACCCTTGCCATTCAGTGACTGCAGCAACCAGCACCGCATCTTGATCCCCCCACAAGCCAGCTGGAGACTCACGAAATCTGTGGACACCTCACGCACGGATCCTGTGGTGCTCGTCTTTGTGGAAAGCATTTACTCCCAGCTGGGACAGGAAATAGTGGCCATCCTGGAATCTAGCCGGTTTAAATACAGGACAGAGATCGCCCCTGGCAAGGGGGACATGCCCACCCTGACAGACAAAGACAGGGGACGCTACGCTCTTATTATCTATGAGAACATCCTTAAATATGTGAACCTAGATGCTTGGAACCGAGAGCTGCTGGACAAGTACTGTGTAGAGTACGGAGTGGGGATTATAGGCTTTTTCAAAGCCAACGAGAACAGCCTACTCAGTGCCCAGCTCAAGGGTTTCCCCCTTTTCCTACATTCCAACTTGGGGCTGCGAGACTATCACATCAACCCTAGTGCTCCCCTGCTCTACGTCACGCGGGCTAACGAAGTGGAGCAGGGTCCCCTGCCTGGTGATGATTGGACTGTGTTCCAGTCAAACCACAGCACCTACGAGCCAGTGCTGTTGGCCAGCACGAAGTCCTCGGAGTCCATTCCTCACCTGGCCACCCACAAAGCATTGCATGCCACGGTGGTGCAGGACCTGGGTCTGCATGATGGGATCCAGCGGGTTCTCTTTGGCAATAACCTCAATTTTTGGCTGCACAAACTCATTTTTGTGGATGCCATTGCCTACTTGACTGGCAAGCGCCTCTGTCTCACACTTGATCGCTATATCCTCGTCGACATTGATGATATATTTGTGGGAAAAGAGGGCACTCGCATGAAAGTGTCTGATGTAGAGGTAAAATCCCCAGAATAACTACAAGCCCCAGCAAATTTCTGGTGTGTGTGTGTGGTATGCCAGAAAAGCCAAGGTTGCATTTAATTTGAGTGAAAGAGTTGATTGCTGCAATTGTTTTCATTTTAATCAGGGAAATAACCTGCGAAGATGTTGGGGCACCGTATTTGATGCTCTCGGCATCTCTGCGGGTTTAAATGGAGGTATTTTTGCTTCTAGAACCTGTAGCTGGCCTCTGATTTTAGGAGGAGGATGCCTGCAGTGGTCTGTCCTGTCTCCTCTTTAACACAGGGAACAAGTATATGCAGATTTCCTCTGTCAACCTGTTTGTAGCTATAAACTCTACCTTTCAAAAGGAAAAGGCAAATTGTGTTAGAAAACAATAGAATAGAAAACCTGTATTTTTTATATTATTATTTATTATTTATATATATATATAAATATATATATATATATATTAACTGTGCATATTATTGCAAAACTGCAGGCCAGTCATTGAGGTGTAAACTGCTATAGCCTATGTTTTGGCCATCTAGCTTTTCAGAACATAACCAAATTGGAAAAAGAAAAATTATTTTCCCACCCTTCATTGCATGCCCCTCATACCCTTTACCAGCAACCCCCATCCCTGGGCAGGGACTATCCAAAAATTCACCAGGGAAACATACTCAGACTAAGTCTTCATGAGAACCGTCTGTGGCCTCACGATTGAGAAAGAGGTGCCATCTTCATGGTTTGCTTTCCTTGGCAGTTCCTTAAATAATAGAGTGGCTTATTAGGAAAGGATATTTGAAAGGCACAGAGAGAGAGATTTTGCAGAGGAGAGGGAAGCAGGACAGGCAAAGGAAAAAACAAATAGGAAGAAGGTAAGAAACTAAGTGCCTCATCTAATTCTCTGTGTCCTTGAAAGTAAGTGATAAAGTGTTCTCCTAAGCCTGTGATACGTGTGCCTACCCTACCTCATGGAGCCAAGGGCTTGCCTTTGTATCTTCCCCATCAGTTCTGGTTTGTAGCCATCGAGGCAGGCTCATTGCCTGTTTCTCCAGGTGTGCCTAGGTTGTTCACAGAGATATGAGGCCCCAGGCCTTTCACTCAGGGTTCCCTTTTAGCATGCCCTTAGATAGGTCCTGGACAGAGTTCCCAGGGTACCAGCCGTGATGGCGGTGAGCCTGTGACAGCAGCTGCCTTAGCATGTTTCCAGCACAACTTCAAAGTGAAGCACCCTTTAACCTTTCATGCAAGGGCACAGAACATTTGAGGCAAAGGTATAAAACAAAATACTCTTGTATATGCCTGTCCCCTTACCTGAACCGAACCCCATCCATTACATGTTCCCAAGAGCCCTCTTCCCCCTCACTAAGAGTCTTACCACCATTTGTATATGTTTTATGCATCCAAGCAAAGCGTATCTCAGTAAACCTCAGGGTTTTTTCCAGGTCTTTGAGATTTTAAGTTCTTCTGATCCCAAGTTTAGCTTGGGGAAAGGGAAACCTTTGCATTCTGTTTGGATCTCACTTTATCTTTTCAGCTTATTTGAAGCTGCGTGCCTGAAGCAGCTCAACTTGCATGGCATTATTTATTTTGCTTGCTTCTTTCTTTAATAATTCTTTAGAGCCACCTTTGACCATAACTCATTAAGCAAACAGGTATAGAAAAAGTGTTTCCAAGCAGACAGATACAAGAAAAATGGAACAGTTGTGTATAATACTTCAGGAAAATGCTACAATTTTCTTCATTTCACTTAAGTGTCTCTGTGTTTTGAGGCGATGAAACGCTTTGAAAGCTGTTTTTTGATGGATCACAATCTTACCTTGGTCCAGAGCAGGCCCTGTACCCTTTAGTCCAGACTGGCAGTGATTCTCACCTCGGTAGTGTTTTTGCAGGTTATAGACCCGTGTGAGAAAACAGGAGATAGGCAGCCTAATCTCTTGGAAAGAAAGGCTGCTCTAGTGATGTTAAAAACAAACCCAGACAAGATAATTCCAAAAGATGCTTTGTTTGGTTTTAACAGGGTGAAATGGAGAAATAATCTGTGATCAGTAAGCAGAGAATCTCGGGCAAAGCAGATAAAACCCAGATGTATCCATTTAAAAGAAGCTCTCTGATTGCAGAGCCACGAGAGGTTAATGAATTTTTATTTTTTAAAAGCGAGAAATAACTGCATGGATTTGTTGATAGCCTCTCGCCATGGGGAGAGAAGGGGATGTAATAGTGACAGAACAGCTGGCATTTTCTTTGGCTTTTTATATGAAAGCTCTGTTTCAGGGCTGTTAACACACAGCTCCTTATCTTAAAGCTTAGATTACAGTGGTCAGGGTAGCGGTTTGAAGATTGGATGTTGTGTGAAGGTAGAAAATTGACTCTGCCGTCCCAGTGAGGCTGTTCGCCCTATGCAGGTCCACGTTCAGAGAGCTTCCCAGGCAAATTTGCTACTAAAAGAAAGTGCTGAATATAGTTTGATGAAATTGCACACCCGTGGTAGATGTCCTGTGTGAGAGGAGAAATGTTTTTATTTGTGATGCCTAAAGGAAAGCTTTCTTCTTTAAAAAGAAAAAATGAGTTGTGCTTGCTTTTACTTTAAAGATGATAACCCTTGAGTTCCTGTTTCTGCTGATGGGCTGCAGCAGGAGCTTGCAGTTCTCAGTTGAAGTGAAGCAGTTGGAGGTTGCACAGGGTAAATGTTTTTTCCCTTGTGAAGTTTACCAAAGATTTGAGCTGCATGTAATTAACAAAACAAAATCTCAGAGAATCCCTTCTCAATTATTCCCCATTCAGGCTCTTCTAAAATCATAATCTTCTGAATTTACCAAACCTCCATGGAAATGGCCAATAAAGACAAGCTGTTTCTAATGCAAAAGGATCTGGCTTTTATGATCCTTCCTGGTCATCTTTAGGTATGAGAAAAGAAGATTAAGTAGATGAGGTTTTGCCTCTTTTGCTGGTAATCTTCTACAAGGGCATAAGCAGTGAACAGTCATCGCAAGCAAGTCCAAGAGCAAGCTAAGTGAAAATCAAGGACAGTTGTTTCATTTTGGTTTATGAATGGTGAGGGTGGAAGAGAGGGAATCTAGTGAGGGTGGCTGTCAGCCAGCTCTTGCCTTTCTAAATTACAAAGGATGGTCTTACCTGAAATGAAAATACTCAGCAGTTTCTGACTCCAGGATTCTAACGTTGTTGGGGAGGTAGAAATACCAGTACCAGGAACACTTTGCCTTTTGACAGTGCTGGTTTGAGCTGTGTCAGTGCTACTGCTGGGCAGTGAGAAAACTGTGGAAAATCCTCTTGAGATGTGCTACTTGGTGTCCACAAGGGCAGTTCCTATGAAGACAGTGTTTCTGCAATACGTTCCTAATTTGCTTTGCAGGAGAACTTTAGAAGAGGCTGTCAAACTCTCTGCTTTCTTCCTCCTTTTTCTATCATCAGTTTCTGTTCATTTGTCCATCTACTGTTTTCCTAGACCCATGGTGTCCTCTCTTCCCAGCATCTGACTCTCAACCATATTTCCCTCTTTTCTTTTACCTCTTTTTAGAGGGACTTGGGGTAGGAAAGGCAATATTTAGGGTTTGTATGAAACAGCTAAAATACCTGCAAATGTGTTTGGAAGTTAAAAATGTCACAGCTTAAAAAGCAGAGTGTGAGAAGGTTTAGTCCTGTACTATTGCAATGCCAAGGACATCATGTGCCATTTTAACATTAAGTTCTAAAGAAGCAACCTACCTAAAAGAGGGTGCAGTCGAGGTGCTGTGGCTTCACCTGATTTCCTTCTCAGTCCTAGAATTTTAACCCCATGAGAGGGTTTTTGTCTTTCACTCAATGACATCAAAAGCTTGTAGTGACTGTTGAATAAGTCTTTACGAACCCATCAGTGATATTACACAGATTTTTTTTTTTTAAATATGTTGCAACAGAAGGCACAATTTTAATTTTTGTTTCCCCTCAGATTTGCTTAGGAGTAAATATTTATCATAATTTGAGATTATAAGAAAGCCTTTTTTAAAATGATGGGCAATGAACATCAGACTGACGCTTAGACCTTTTTTGCATTGTGTCCAGAAATGTGCACTGGAATGTAGATGTCTGTCACTTGGGCCTGCGGTGTGCCTGTCCCAATTAAGTACTAAAGGCCTCCAAAAATACAGGTCATGAGCTGCAGAGGATGTTCTCTGATAGACTGTGACAAGCGTGAAGCAGGTCTGGCCTTGATGTGGCTTAGGAATTGCGGTGGCCAGTTCTGACAATCTCATGGAGACCCCATCTGTTCCTTCCTGGGGTGAGCCTCGCTGAGCTTCTAGCAGAGAGCTTAGAGGGGGACGGGGCCTTTCTGGCTGGGCAGTGGCCTTGGCTCCATCCTGGAATGATTTTTGGAATAGAAGATAGTTAGAAAATATGAAACAGGAATACTTGGAGGAGTTGGAGAGGCAGTTTTCTAGAGGAAGAAACTTCCCTTTTTAGAGATGGGGGATAGCTAAAATGCTGGCCTTCTGTCCTGAACCATGTGAGCAACTAAATTTCTTAAATATGCACATGCAGATCTGTTTGCACCTGGCTAGGTATTTTATGTCTTACTGGATAGCCTGCTCCACGTTTCTTGATTGCCTTTTGTTTAAGAATTTCAGAGCACATTATGGATATAAATGAAATGCCACTTGAGTCACCCCTAAGATGTTATTAGTACTGTCGTATTCATTCTACTTTATAACAGAGAAACAGAGCACAGTGGTGTCAGGGAAGAGAAGAGCCATCTTCCTGGCCCATTCCCACATCTGTATTGTTTTGCCTTTCTCAGCTCACAGACCTCTTTGAAGCTGTGTTCTAGGGAGTGGTGAATGCATAAATTGTTGAAACAAACTCCCAAATATTTTACTTGGTACCTCGGTCCCTTTTATCCTGTGCAGGGGAAAGACGTTTCTTCAAACCTGTGCCGTGCCACCTTATGGATGTGGCAGGGACCCAGCATCAGCAGAGGGATGGTACACGAGTAGCAATAAATGTGCCAAGAAAGCAGGGCTCCATAGTCGTGGAATTTGTGAGTCCCCCGTGGGGTCCCTCCCTGGACACAAAGGATTGCTGCCTGCTGGAGCAAGGCTTTTTGGGATTTATCATCAGACAGATGTGTCGTCATGGTAACCCCAGACAGGCTTTAAATCTCCCTCTGTGCAGAGGAATGCTAAGCCTCTTAGCCGCTGTCTTTCCTCCCCACCTTCCTACCCGAGCTTGAGAAATTGGTTGTACCTTTTGGGGCAGCAGGAAGAGGTGGTGAGGCTTGGGACAGCTCTGGGGACAAGAAAAGAAAGTGGCAGTTTCCTTTCTAAAATACGGGGCGATGTGTTCATTGTGCTGGTCCCAAATTTGATGGAGTATTCTCATCTGGCTGGGAGGCAGGTGCTTCTCTGTAGAGCAATGCACAGCTCTTAGCCTGTGCTCTGTGATGTACGGGGTGAGTCCCTGTGTCTCACAGGGTCAGGTATGGAGAACTTGACCACTCATTGCCTATTTCTGGATCTTGCGCAGCAAAGGAGGCTTCAGCCATCAGTGCTGCTGGCATGTCACCTTTTAAAAGCACTACCTGCATTTGTGGTAGGTTCTAGAAGCTTCATGTGCCATATATTTCCCAAAATATTACTCTTGGGTGGGGGCTGGGGTAAGGATGTGATAGGCACGTGGCCACGGAAGAGCCAGAATCTTTGAAATTTGTCCCAGGCTGATTTGATGTCACTGTTGTGTGGCTGCGGGGAGGAGGAACTGGCAATTAAGTGCGTCTTGAGGGAGATGTCTGAATGCATGGTTCCTTCAGAGAGAACATCAAGAGTGTCTGTAGCACTGCAGAAATAATTTGTCTGGTCTTTCCACCTTGCCATGTGTTCAGAGGTCATGGCCTGCCTGCCTTGGGAATAAAAATGCTCAATAGATCTGCTGCAAGACACATTTGCAGTGGAAGGGTGATTGAAGTAAATTACAGAAGTCATCATTTTTAAATTAATGTGATGAACAGTGTTTGGTCAACACTCTTTTGAAATATTAGTGACAGCGGTGGTTTGTGAGGATCACCTTAAGTGGTAGGTGTCAGGGCTGGTCCCTCCACTGAACGAGAGCCTGTGTTTGTGAAGGCACTTTCAGTGTGACTAAGCAATGCCTGTAGAGTGTGAGCCATGTGAAGGCAGTGTTTTAGTGCTCTCTGTGCTTCTTGAGGCTGGGGAAAGGCAGCTGATACAGAAAGATCTCCCCTGCACAGCTTGGAAAGTCTGTAGGCTTTCCCCAGCATTGGGTGCTGAGTTGTTTGTGTGCATCTAGCCCAAGTCTGCTGTGGAAAGGTCATCACCTTCACCTTGGTGCAGCCACTGATCCATTGCTTTCTTAGAAAAGNCGAGTTGTTTGTGTGCATCTAGCCCAAGACTAGAAAGGTCTAGAAAGGAAAGGTCATCACCTTCACCTTGGTGCAGCCACTGATCCATTGCTTTCTTAGAAAAGCTATTAAAAGCTAAGTAACTGCAGGGACCATCTCTGTCATCTGCCAACAGCCCTCCTGCCAGGTCCTCATTTGATTGAGAACTTCTCCCATAGGGGGCTGCACTAGTGACACTTTGCCCTAAGCACGCAGGTGGCAGCAGAGCATGTGTTCAGGGCTTCTGTCTTGTTATTTTCCAGCAGAAGAAATTTGACTGGAATTAGTTTGTGTCTTACTTGGAAGTGACATACCGAGCCTCTGGGTTTGTGTTTTTTTCTGTCAAGGCTGTCTGCTGTCTTACTCCGTATGCTGCTGGATCTTGGGGTTCGCGGCACAAGGCTCTTTCCCTTTGGCTATACGAATTACTTTGGACATTTAAGGCAGACACAAGCGAGCAAGAGAGAACTTGTAGGAGATACCATGACTGTGAATTTCAGCTCCCCCAGGTTTTCTTTACAAAATACAGAAAACTTTGCTGCTACAAAAGGGTTTTGGCACTTTCAAGGGACAGAAGGACAAAGCATAGATCCCTGCTGTGGCAGGACTCCTCGCATGGGAAGTTCTGTGAATCCACCTTTCCTCTCTAAATAAAAGCCCCCTCCCTTTGGATCACTTAGTTAAGGTTCACAATATTGCTGACTTCTCTTCCTTCAGCTGTGCACCATGTGCTGCCCCATCCTCCTTTTCCCCAACACAGGCTCAGAGTAAGGGCAGAGGTTCAGTAGCAAAGTCCCAGCCAACGTGGGAGAGGAAGGGAGTGTTGAGGTTGGACGTGGAAAGAGTAGGGGATCTGTTGCTTGAAAGTGAGATTTATTGTCCCTTTACCTTAGCACAGACTCTCTGGTTCCTTCACACTGGAGAGCATCATCTGAGTGTGGTTTTAAAGCACCGTTTAGTACAGCAGGACTACTTTAAGTAAAGACTCTGTGTGTGGAGCACTTGGCTGCCCCGTTCCCCATGATACCTCTTCAGGCCAAACTGGGCACCAGTACTGCGCAGAGAAACATTACAGAGCAACCAAATATCAATGTTTCTTTTTCTTTTCATTCAAACAGGCTTTACTGAGCACCCAGAATAAGCTGAGAACTTTAGTCCCAAATTTCACCTTCAACCTGGGCTTCTCAGGGAAATTCTACCACACAGGTAAGCCCTTGGCACCCTTTCATCCCAGTGCCTATGTATGACCCCTGTGTTCACGCGTGTGTGTAATGTGTTTGTGAGAGCATGTTTTTTTTGGTGGAACAGCTTAGCGTTGCAGGGGATTAGCCATTGCTTTGAAACATTGAGCCCTTCTTCTGCCTTTGCTTTTTTGCACTTCTTTTTCTTCTCTCTGTAGGTACAGATGAGGAAGATGAAGGGGATGACATGCTGCTCAAACACAGGAAGGAGTTCTGGTGGTTCCCTCACATGTGGAGTCACATGCAGCCTCATCTTTTCCACAATGTCACTGTGCTGGCTGAGCAGATGAAGCTCAACAAACAGTTTGCTGTGGTAAGAGGCGTTGCGGTTTATTTACTTTACAATACTAACCCTTAAATATTCTCCTCCTGGGATAGCTGTTCAGACCCTGCTAGACCCAAATACTAGTCTAGTAACTCAGCTGGGTTTAAGAAAGGCAGTTGTGGAAGCTTAAATTGGTGCGTGGCTCCTGCTGTCTTCAGGCAAGACACACCACTTGGATGCCTGCCTGTGCAATGGGAAGTGCTTCCTGGCACCTGCGTGGCCCCAGGCAGCTCCCTTCATTCCAGGGTGCAAATCCCAAGGCTCTTGTTTGCTGAGGTGTGAACTTGTAGCATTGCCATCCAAATCCAATTAACTTACAAACTCTGGCAGCGAGAAAGCATTTCCTTTTCTATCCTTATTTCGCTGCAGTTTTGTAAGGAAGTCACCTGGTTGGTGGTGTAAAACACTCTCTGTGCTCTCAGACCTATTTCTGGCTTCCCCAGACAATGCTGGAGGAAATTACTTATCTAGGAAGTCCAGGGGAAATTCCCTGGGTTTTGGCAGAGGAGGGGGAAGCCTTGAACATCCTGCATTGATGGAACAGTGTCTGCTTGAAGCTTACAGCCCGGAGTTGAATATAGCAGACATGTTTCTCTGGAAAGAAATGTCTTCTTCACCTCTAGTTTGGTTCTTTTGGTGGTAATCCCCTTGGGAATAGCAGGCTGCTGTCTTGTGTTCCCATGACACACACAGATTAGGAATGATTTTGAATTCAGGGCACAGTTGCAGCATTACAGAAACAATTTAGGCTCCTTCTTTTCTTGGTTAAGTAACAGTACAGTGTTTTGCAAAGAGAGACAAAGCACAATACACAATTACATATATTTAACTTAAACCAGGCTAGCAGTGGGAAGGAGAAGGCTGTTGCTTCATTTAAGGACTCTGGGTTTATTGTACACCACCGGGGCAGAGCTGTCATCATTCATATTGTTACCACAACCACACAGCAGAATTAAAACCCATGAAATTCAGATATTTCCTGTCATTTTAGTATAGCTTCAGGCCCCGTATCTTCACCCTCAACAGTCTCTTGCTTTCATGTGTGCTTTTCTTTGAATTGCTAGAGACAACACAGATCCCAGGCGTCATCTTCCTTCCCTTCTACATCAGTTAAGGAAATTTTGTTTTCCTCCTTCAGTGACTCAGATCTAGGAGTTGCGGGGGTGAGATGTGTCACTTAACAGCATTGATTAGTTTGTAGTTACTAAAGAGCATGACCTGAGGCTTGTGAATTAATGCGATTTGTCACACCTGCAAACTACAAGACCATTCTTACAGCAGCTGTTACCGGTGCTGAATGTCCTTGTTGATATCAAATCACCCTTATATTTCTATAGATGCATAAAACACGAAGGACAAGTGGTATTTCAGGTTTCTCAATCCGGAGGGTTTTCATTTTAACTCTGTCGCCTTCCTCCAACTTGGAGTCTACTGCTAAATATGATTCTCATTAAGGTTATTAGTTAACTACTGAATTATCAATCTGCATATTCTGCTTCCAGGAGCATGGAATTCCCACAGACTTGGGCTATGCCGTAGCTCCCCATCATTCTGGGGTTTATCCTGTTCACACACAACTCTATGAGGCGTGGAAATCTGTTTGGAGCATCCAGGTAACGAGCACAGAGGAATACCCACACCTGCGGCCTGCCCGGTACCGGCGTGGGTTCATCCATAATGGAATCATGGTGAGCACAGCTGGGCAAGCAGATCCCACTTGCCTGCCCAAGGCACAGTCCCTAGTGACCTGCAGCAGAGACACTAATCTTAATACCACCAGTGTTTCCAAAATAGAATCATAAAATCTTTCAGGTTGGAAAAGACCCTTGGGATCATCGAGTCCAACCGTCAACCCCACTCTACAAAGTTCTCCCCTACACCATATCCCCCAACACCACATCTAAATGACTCTTAAACGTGTTCAGGGATGGGCACTCAACCATCTCCCTGGGCAGCCTGTTCCAGTGTCTGACCCCTCTTTTTGTGAAGAATTTTTTCCTGATATCCAGTCTAAACCTAGCCTGTTGCAGCCTGAAGTCATTTCGTCTTGTTCTGTCACTAATTACCTGTGAGAATAAACCAGAACCAACCTCCCTAATCATGAAGTCAAAGGGAAAAAACTTGTCTAAAGCCAGTTTCTGTGTTTCTCGGTACTATTCAGAGGTCAGCACTGAGCAGAGAGCAAAACCAAGCACAGTCAAGGCTAAACTGAGATCCCACTGACTTGATTGCACTGTGATGAGTAAATGTTTGGGAGGAATATCAAAAGAGTCCTGTGAACCTGTGTCATTTATGTCCCGTATTCTTTGTGTATTGATCCACAGAGCACTGCTTTGACACATTCATGTGTAGGTTCTGCTGCATTTGCCTCTTACCTAACTTTGCTTTTCTCTGATGTTGCCAGGTTCTCCCTCGACAGACCTGTGGTCTTTTTACTCACACTATCTTCTATAATGAATATCCCGGTGGCTCAAAGGAGTTGGACAAGAGCATTCGTGGTGGTGAACTCTTCCTGACGGTGCTCCTGAACCCAGTAAGCTCCTCTGAAAGGGGAATCAGTGTGTGGGTGTCTTCGCATATGTGTCTGATGTGAGAAAGGTCTAGATCCTGTAGGAGACTCACTGTAACGGGCTGTCACGGTGTGGGTATCTCCGGTGTGCTAACAAGATGTGAAAAAGAGAGCAGGGAGGTCCTTGCTGGTTAATGGTGCCTTGCTTTACACACCACCAAGGAAGCATCAGTACTGAGTGGTAACAAGTGTGACACTCCACAGGGTGACGTGCTGAGCATGGCCCAGCGCAGAATAGGGCTTACCTAGGCTGCTGCTGCAGAACCAGAACTGAGATGTGCCTTGGCTCTTTCGGCTCCACCCAAATCTACTGCCTCTCGTGTTCTCCCCTGGCTCACTGGTGAGCTTTGTTCAGAAGAGTTGCTTCCTCTGAGCTTTTGTTACAGTGTTCTCCCCTTTCTTTCAATATGTACACATTTGAAATAATTTCTGTGTGCTTTTTTGTGATGTAGCTGTCACCCTAGGGCATTTTGTGGAGATCTGGGTCTGACACAGTTGTTTCTCTTCCCCTTTTAATACTTGACAGTTCCACGAGGCTAATGCAGTACTTCAACACCCTGCACTCCCTCCCCATGAGCTTCTTGCTTCCTGTTGAAGCTGGGAAGATGTACAAGGTGGCAAGAGACACACAACAGAAGGGGTCATTTTTAGAAAAATCCTGAATGGGTGGAATTAGGAAAATGAAGCTTTGTAAACCTCTTCAACCACAGATCACACTCCTTCATTCCTGCTTTTGGCTGCAGTAGGAAGACAGGTTGCTCATTTTGGTTGCACAGTAACTTTCTCAATTCCCCACCTGAATTTGTTTCTTACTAAAGCTGATTCAGCACCTTTTGGCCTCCCTTTCTCTGAATGGGCATTTAGTGAGTTTTAATGATATTTATAATCTCGTCTTTTCTCATGACTTCCAAATTTCTACCTTCTTACTTCTCCTTTATACATCTTTTCGCCTAGTGCCTGAGTATGAGCAAGAAGCCATGCAAGCAGATCTGAGAGAAAGTCGATTGTTTCTCACTAGCTTCCTAGGTGGGGACCCCGGAGGACTGGTCCCAGCTATGAGTACCTGTTTGTGGAGTTTGTCATGTAACATCTGTGGCTCTGCTCACCATCATGTTTTCTTTCATTCCTTCCTTCTTTTACATCTTGATTGAGGGGTTGAATACGCAGCTTTAGCCACTGTTGGCTGGGGCTGTAGAGTCTCAGTGAATCAGAAAAGCAAGCTTTTTTTGCTCAATGAGCTTAATTTTTTCTTGTCTCCTGTTTTTCCTAGTGTCTAGTGCCTCTCTACCCCTAGAAGTAGAACTGTGACAGTGAGAAGACCCTCACAATGTGCTCTGGGTGCATCACACAGGCTGTAGTTTACAAACAGGCCCTGTGTTTCTGAAGGTTAGCCTGGGGCCAGCTCTAGCTTGGTGTATGATGTGCAGAAGGTAAGCATCTATAAGAGCCCTCACTAAAAAGCTGTAGGGGTTCATAATTCCAGGTCTGGTAGCCAACCTTCCTTCTGAGGTCTGGATGGCAGCCTTCTGTCCCTATCGTCTGAGGCAGAGCTGTTATCTTCACACACAACAACCCAATCTACCTGCTTAATAAAAGACTGTAGTAAGGAGAAGGCTCTTCTATATAGTGATATGTCAGATAGAGAAGAAAACAGTTACTTTCTCTGAGCATTGCTTTTCTGGGCTTCTCTTCCCATATGTTGGGTGAATTCCACCTTGTCCTGCTTCATAATTGTCAGAATTCTTAAGGAATGCCTGCAGAAATAGCCATCGTGAAACTTAAGAGCTTGGAAAACCAGTTGCTGGACTAGGAGGCGGTGCCAAGGAATTTGTAGAAACATAGTTTCTAGAGGTAGCCATTAAAATTTGCTGATCAGCATGTGATGGTGGAAGCAGCTGTCAGTGATCTGTGATCCAAAAACTTTGGGAAGATTGTGCTCTGTCTGGTACAGGACGAGCTTATTTGCCAGATTTGCTGTTGGTTCTTCATGGTGACTTTCAAAACTCTTTCAGGCGCCTTTGGATGCTTCGGATGTTTACGCTTTTGCTTCCCTTTGGCAGTGGAGCGTTTCTGTCAGCGGTGGAGTGCTGCACTCTAAGCTCCTCTTCATTGCTGGTGTTTGCACAGTGACTCAGACCCTTGCATTCCTCCCCTCGCTGATAGAGCCATCGCAGGGACCTGATGGAAAGCTGGCCAGCCCCACAGCCCCAGCAGTGATCTATAGCAGACTTGGATCAGGTTCTTTCAGTCCTTTTTGGTGCTTCCAGCTCCCTTGGAGTGGGCATACACACTCGGGAGCCTCCAAGCCTGTGTGCGTATGATTAACTCTGCAGTGCAAACAGAAGATGTTTGATCTTCTGACTAGCAAACAAGGTCTGATGTCAAGAAGGACAATAGCTGTCGATGTTCAGCAGACAGGCTGCCATGTGCCCGGTCCCTGTTTCCCAGAAGCAAAGGGCATCGTGGTGATTGATCACTTTTCACAAACACTTTTGCTCACACTACGCAGGCAGGTTACTGCTGTGCCCACAGCTGCTTGTTACCTACGGTGAGGATGCTCCTACCCTTCTGTTTTCTGCATTGTAGGCTCTCTGTGACCTTTTGTCTTTCCTCAGCGTGGAGGAAGGGAAAGCACGGCATGCTGACAGTGGAAGGGAGGGGGAGAAGGAGGGAGGTGTTATTACCAAGCCAGTTCCCGGGGTCACTGGGTGTGGAGGGGAGGGAGGGAGAGATGGGACTTCAGCGTAACTTATGTCAGAAGGAGAGCTCGGAGCTGTTTTGGCAGCGGGAGCTGTGATGAGGCAGAGAAAGCTGCCAGGCCTTGTTAAACAGCGCCTGTGTGTTACAGGACGTGACTGCGTACTCAGAAGTACAGGGAAATGGCTCTTCACTTGGGCTTGTCTTGTCGGCTTCAAAATCCAGCTGCTCAGGAATTCAAAATCCAGCTGCAGGTGACAGCATTACCTGTGTGAGCCATTTTTTTTTGGAATGTAGTCAATCTCGAGACAGTTGGTAACCTGGGTCACACACGGGCTATTTTTATTCTGGAAATTTTTAAGGGGTCCCAGGTCCTCTTTGCTGCAGTACTTGGTTTATGCCAGTGAACCAGACACTTCACGTGGCAAATTTTCCCTCTAAATGTTCCATTAGCAAGTCAAGGGGATGAGCCACCCGCCCTTCCTGGTGTCCCCCAGAAATGGGCAAAATGTGACACGAGACACATCCATTTGCCACCTCATGTGCTCTGAGACGTGGCCCTGCAGTTACTTGCTGTCCTGTGCTCCGTGTTGTATTTAGCACATCCTTCTTACGCAGCAGCACCGAGCACACCCCGCTCTTTGAAGCGTAGGTGCCGGCGCCTGTCTGGCAGGGCCTCTGCCAGCTCAGTAGGAAACCAAAAGTGAAAAACTCACAGGCAGAGGAATGGGATAAATCTTTAACTCTGCTTACTTTCCACGTGTCTTCTGCCACTGTCTTCTGTTGCCTGTGCAAAGATCAGGGGTGTGAACACCTTATGGACAGGGTTAAATTCATTTCACAGTGTCTCGGGGATGGCTCAGGCACAAAGAGCTATATCAGTATCTGTCTTGTTGCACTGAGACCAGCCCATGGTGACACTGGGCAGAAAACTAAACTCAGACCTCCCGAGTGCCAGCAAATGTCTTCATCCCAAGACCATCTGTCTCCTGCTTCCCCCTTTTGCTCTTCCCCTGCTGTGAGTGGGAAAGCCATTCCTGCCCCCAGCCAGGGAGGCCTGGCGTTATCTCCTGACCTTACCTGGCATCATCAGGATTAAACTCTGAACCAGGCAGCAGTGGGTGCCCCTGCTATGGCTGATGCCTCTTCCCCACACACATTAGCAGAAACCGGGAGTGCTAAATCGCCCATGTAGTTGTTCTTCCATTGACTTGAGTGTTCTCCTTTTGTTTTGATAACTTCTAGCCATGGTGTGGTTTGTGTCTGGTATGGGCTGTTGTGTTACAGGCACTGGCATGCCTGATTCCATGGGACCTGTCAAAGCCACACCAGAGTCAAGCTGACAGCAGTCTTTTGCCCTCTTCCAAAAGTTAAAATACTGAAAAAAAAAAAAAAAGACAGGAGGGAAATGTGTTTGCCTGAGAGAAGAGATGGCTTGACAAGGCAGAGATAGCCCGTGGGCTTCTGAACGCAGCAGTGCTGTGGGGGCTCCCATGGGTGCTCAGCGCCCTCAGGCTTGGCGGGACATTTTTCAGGGGTTTCCTGTGCTGAAGGCTCTTGCAAGCTAAAACTTTTTCAGGTGGTGTCTGTTCCCAGGACAATGTCCTCGTGCAGTGTCTCTTTGCAGTCCGTGTTCAGATCCCCTGGTACACTTGTTTGCATTTTAAAGTGTGAATTGCCAGTTGTTCCTTTACACTTGAGATGTCAACTCTGAGGTGAATGAAAACTGACAAGCTGTGGGCCTAGAAATAACTCCTGTGAAAACTGTCCCTTGTGCCACTGTGCGCAGTGTGCTGCCCCTCTCCCTGGGGGGCTCCCACCCCACCATTCCCCAGGGATCTGTCCCCCCCCTCTCCTGGGTTCCTCCTGTCTTACAAGCTCTATGTTTCTTTTGTTTTTTCATCAAGGCATTGCTGTACGCTGGTAGAGGAGACATATTCATCAGCCCAGCCAGCCAGGGCAGCGTGAGATGTGAAGAGCCTCTTGCTAACAGCAGAGTCAGGCTAGGAGGAAACAGTACCATTACCCATTTACCAGTATTCTGTGTCTTTTCTGTTTTCAGATCAGCATCTTCATGACCCACTTGTCCAACTACGGGAATGACCGTCTGGGGCTGTACACTTTTGAGAGCCTGGTGAAGTTTGTACAGTGCTGGACCAACCTCCGCCTGCAAACGCTGCCCCCTGTCCAACTGGCAAGAAAGTACTTTGAGATCTTCCCCCAGGAGAAGAATCCCTTGTGGCAGGTGAGGAGGCGGCTCTAACCGCTCCTAGTGCTTTTCCAAGAGGCACGTCCCACGTCTGAAGTGCGGTGAGACTGCTGATCCGGACCGCAGAGGGGTAACGCGTAAAGCTTTTAGGTTTAACCTTTGTGGCTCGAGGCTGCAGGTGGCAATTTGCAAAGTGGAAGGGATGGGGAGTAGAAGCTGTAGGACACAGTCATGGTGTGAGCTTAGGGAGAGGGGCTGCTGTCAAAAGTGACTGGGGGCCAGGCTTGCAGGCATTTAGGTTGTTAAAGGGCTTTTATTAGAGCAAGCTGCTGTGAAACGTTAACTGTGGAAGGAAGAGCCCCGTTTGGTGCTGGAGGAGCTTACAGCCATGTTAATGTGATTAATCTTAAAGTAATTTCACACCGCAGAATTCATGTTCATTAAATAAAAACATGCTTATTCCATTTTATCCCAGTGCAGCAGCTCTCTGCATGGTAATGAGCAGATGAAATTAACTGAAGGTGATGGAGTTGTCTGCCTGCCAGAAGTTCACAGACGCTGAGCTGTACTGTGGTGGTGGCCCAGCCCAGCATGGCTACACGGGGCAGGGCCTGTGGTTAACACTCTCAGAGGGACTTTGGCTCCCATGTCACTTCAGAGCTTTTAAAAACATTCCCCCGTGTTTTTACTGAACTCTTCTTGACGCCTGGCAGAGCAGCAGTGTGGCTGTGAAGGGTTCTTCATATGCTAATAGCATTTTCCCGAGAGGACTGGCCTTCCAGCTTTTCCTCCCCTTTCCATTAGCTCCTGTGGTAACACTTAATCCCGTCACTTGTGCTGCAGAATCCCTGTGATGATAAGAGGCACAAGGATATCTGGTCCAAAGAGAAAACCTGCGATCGACTCCCCAAGTTCCTCATCGTGGGACCTCAGAAAACCGGTAACGCGAATACTTTAAAGACAGATTGCAGCTTCCCTCTCGTCCCTGCGGGAAGGAGAGCTGGAAGGGTCTGTGCTGTGGGTCTGTGTGGCTGCCCGTTGTGCAGGCTGCCAAATGGCTGCAGAGGACATTTCAGAGAATCTCAGATTTGTTCTAACCTAAATCTGGCAAGTCTCTCGGTACTTTGCGCCCTGGCACTTCGCTTGGCTTGGCCTGGCCCTGATTTGCAGAGGGAGAAGCCCTGCTGCAGAGGAGTGGTTTTGGCTTTCCACATAAGCTCAGAGCAACTGTGACCTTTCCTAGCGTGTCACAAACATAAGCTGTCAGCAGGACTAACACACGGGCTTAGCAAAGGTGATGATGAATGCCCCCTAGTGCTTTTATTGCGACAGATCTGGGTACCCACTGCACGCTCCGTGTCACTGGCGGTGGGAGGTCGCCATCCTCTGCCGTCTGACCTCTGTCACCACCTCTTAACCGCTGTGGCATTGTGGTTGGCAGGGACGTGGCTGTACAGACTGTACTGAGGAGTCCCTTCTAGCCTGAAGAGAGCAAAATCTCTTCAGCCGACGCCAGGTCTTCAAACCTTGGCTTTCGCTGAAACAGCAGCCCCCAACCGTGCACAGCAAACAGTGATCCTGGCCATGGGAGGAGGCTCATCCCAGCCAAGCTGCTCTCTTCTGCCAGTGTCACTGAGAAACTCTGTGTGTGCTCAGCAGCATTATCAAGTTTGCCTGGATGAAGAAAAAACATCCCCAGCAGAGGCAAGGCATCTCTAGCTGAATTCTTATCTGAGGACGCTGATGTTGTCCCTGGCACATCTCCTTCCCAAACACTAGATACCCTCCTGTGGTGCCCATTTGGCAGGCGTGGGTTCTGCCACGTGGCAGGGTGGCTCTGCCACCACGGATAAAAAGGCGTGGGGGTAGCCCATGTGGGTGGTGGCTGCCATGCTACACAGGTGACTTAAATCAGCCGCAACGTGGGGTTGAACTGCTGAGGGAAGTTCAATCCCAAAGTGCTGCTGGTGTAACCTGTGTGAGCTAAGGAGTGGGTTCACCACGCCTGACAGGAGTGGGCCCATCCGGAGGCTGGTGTTTGCAGCGTAGGTAAAGCCTTTCATTCAGCCAAGCTTTATGTGTGACCCAGGTCCTGTTAACTGGTTCCTGTTGCAGGCACAACAGCTGTGCACTTCTTCTTGACCATGCATCCCGCTGTCACCAGTAACTTCCCAAGTCCATCCACCTTTGAAGAGATCCAGTTTTTTAATGGACCCAACTATCATAAAGGAATTGATTGGTAAGAATCCCGACGCGTGTTGTTCTGTGACAAGGTGTACCCGTGTTGTCTTTTCCTGTGTGTCTGCATGTCCACCTCAGCCAACAATGTAGCTTCTCTAGTTCTGAACAGATGTTTTCACTGTTGCTCAGCGGTTGTTCTCCAGTAACCCAACTGCTCAGTCCCAGGAGCAGGACAGGTAGTGTCTGACCTTAGTGACCACCAGGAGACCTGTGGGCGTGATTTAGCTTTAAAAATTCAGAATCATTGCTGAATGCGCCGGTGTCATGAGTTTGCCTTTCCTTTGACGTACAAAACAAACAGCAGTGTGCTCATAGAACAGTTCTTTGTGGTTTCTGAGTTAAGACGTGCAGCAGAGAGGGACAACCTCCCTACTGTTGTTCTGGACCCTTTAAACTTAGAGCTGTCACTGCATTCCTTGCGCTGGCTCCAGTGTCCACATACAAAACTATGCAATTATGACAGAGTATTTCCACCAGACAAGGAAATTCTGTTGTCACTATGCCACTGCATTTCCAGACAGAGCAGATTTAAAGGTGTTTCTTGCTCACAGCATGAGCTTTAGGTTGCCCATGGCACTGCAGTCCCTCACGGGTGGCTCCGAGGGATGGCTGTGTGGCACTAAGGCATTCCACTGGGGGATTCCTTTGCCCATCAGCTGTGGGAGATGTTTGACTTCTCTGATTGTTTAGAAGACCTTTGAAAAGATAGTGGAAGGTGGTTGGTGCCTTAGCAAAGCTCACGAGTCAGGTAGAACAGAGAAGGGTTGCAGTAGCTGTCAGATAGACCGAGAAAGCAGAGGCTTTGATTTGCATCCCCTGGAAAAGTTGTCCCACTTGATTTGAGTGTTGCATCATGTGCAAGAGGAGAATCTTCGTGTTTATCACAGAATTAGTTTGTTGTACAGCTTAAATTTCAGCAGAGACCAGTCTCGCAGGGCATTACAGTGCCCTGTTCACCCCCCCCCATTACTCAAATGTCTCATTTGCCACGTCGCCAACTTGACAAGCGCCTGTGAGGCAGAGCAGAGCTCGACCCCGCGTCTCAGCGAGGGGCTGATGGACAAAGAGACAAATGATACAGATGAGTTTAAACAAGCAGCCAGTGGCAGGGCAGGCACCTGATTTTGGCTTTACTCTTGGACAAAACCTGTTTTCTTCTGGAGCTTGCAGCTGGTACCCTGTCCTCAGCCTTTTCCTTCCACTGCCCAAAGGCTTGGGGGAACACTCTCAGTAACTTTCTTCCCCTTTTATCACCTTCATCCCGTCTGTTTGGCAGGTACATGGAATTCTTCCCCATACCCTCCAATGCCAGCACAGATTTCATGTTTGAGAAGAGCGCTAATTACTTTGACACGGAGGTGGTTCCAAAACGTGGCGCAGCCTTGTTGCCTCGAGCCAAAATCATTACAGTTCTGATCAACCCTGCAGACCGAGCCTATTCCTGGTACCAGGTAACTCCCCTGTGCTGTGAGGGCCGGAGAGATGGTCCAGTGGGGTGAGACGGGGGCGCTGGGGCAGAGCAGCGTGGATCCATGGCCGTGGGGATGCCGGGGAGATGATACAGGCTCCTCGGAGCGGGGACAGAGTCACATAGGAACAGACGGTGGTGGGCGGTTGTGCTGAGAGATGTGCAAGGTGCAATTTTGTGTCCCTGCTCTTAAATTCAACTTGTGTTTTTCAGCACCAGCGTGCTCACAATGACCCCGTGGCGCTCAACTACACCTTCTACCAAGTGATCTCTGCGAAATCCCAGGCCCCTCAGGAACTGCGCAACCTGCAGAGCCGGTGCCTGCTCCCCGGCTGGTACTCGGCTCACCTGGAGCGCTGGCTCACCTACTACCCCTCCGGGCAGGTAGGAGGTTTGGCAGCTCCCGTGGAGCCCCGTGTAGGTTTAGTGGAGGGGAGAGGAGGACAAACTGTACCACCCCATTGTTTTCATTTCACCTTTTGTCTCGGCTTTTGGAACAAGAGCCACCACTTGTTTCCTCCTATTATGAGCTGATAAGAAACGAGGCTTCGATACTCNTTTTTATCCCCCCCCCATTGTTTTCATTTCACCTTTTGTCTCAGCTTTTGGAACAAGAGCCACCACTTGTTTCCTCCTATTATGAGCTGATAAGAAACGAGGCTTCGATACTCCCATTTTTGCACTTTGTTGTATTTGTAAAAGCAAGTGAGTGCAGGAGGATACTGTGATCTCCCAGAGCCTCCACAATATCAAGCAGCTCAGCAAGAACAGCAGCGTTCCTGCTCCCTTCCTTTCATCTCGGCAGCCGCAGCGCAGGGACCCTCCGCAGGCCCAGCGGGTGTTTCAGCTGCTCCCTGTGCTTTCCCTGCTTTAAAGAGAGGCTCCCGGCCACTTGTTAGCACCCGGGTTGTGAAGCCTTTAGCTGCCTGCTGAAGGGGAATTTCACTGCAGAGATGTCAGGAGTCTGTCGTTGGTGTATAACATTTTCAAAAATTCAGCAACGTAGATCATTACTGCCTCTAAATTCCCAAGAAATTTATGAACTGTCTAATACCGTCTGAGTTGGGATGTGCTTTTTTTTTTTTCCAAGTTCCTTTCCTCTGCTGGGGTTCTCCTCAGACAGGCTGTAATCCAGCAGAGTCTTAAAATGCCCATTTAATCTCTTACTCTTTGCCAAAGCTGCAGTCTGACTGGACATGATAGATCTGCCAAGACTTAAAAGAGACACAGGAAAACATTCTTGGGTTTATATCTCATTGCCCCACTATTCCTGGAGGTCACAGCGGTGAGGAATGATGGAGCCAGACACCATCCTTGTACTTACTGTGGGTCAGGGTCTCCTGCCTCCCCCAGCCTTCAGTTCATGTGACTGTTTTTCTCTTCTCTTCTTTGGAATCAGTAATTTATTGGCCCAAATGTTGTTTGTTATTGTCTATCATACATGTAACAGGAGAATAACCACAGGTCACAGCAGGGCACTCAGCACAGTGGCTGCCGACAGCTACAGAGAGTACGAGGTTTCCAGAGACCGTCTGTAAATCGAGCTGCCGCTGGGCCGTGGTGCGCAGTTACAGGGGGGTAACTTCATTAAGCAAAACCTGCCATAATCTGCTGGTTCTGTGGTATTTAGGACAAGGGGAAATGACCTTAAGTTGCACCAGGAGAGGTTCAGATTGGAGATAGGAAGATTTTTTAATGCTGAAAGGGTTATTAAGCATTGGAACAGGCTGCTCAGGGAAGCGGTTGAGGCACCATCCCTGGAGGTATTTAAAAGACGGGCTGACATAGTGTTGAGGGACAAGGCTTTAGTGATGGGGTTTATCAGAGTTAGGTTGACAGTTGGAGTAGATGATCTCAAAGGTCTCTTCCAACCCAGACAATTCTATGATTCTTCTGGTCTCTGTGGTGACAAATGGGCCACATCCCTGCTCCCTGTGCTACCCTGGAATGAAAAGGCTTTGGCAGCCTTTGCTCACACACACAAAGGCTGGGGAGTTTGGGGAGCTACAAAGCCGGGAGGGTGTTGCTGAGCACAAGCTGTTGGAGGCTGAGGTGGTTGCTCTCTTTTCAGCTCCTCATCGTGGACGGCCAGGAGCTGAGACACAACCCTGCCTCCGTCATGGACAACATCCAGAAGTTCTTGGGAGTCACGCCGCTCTTCAACTACACCCAGGCCCTCAGGTAGGGAAATCTGTTGGGGGAGGACACTGGCACCACTTTTGTCACTGTCACGGAGAAGCACAAAGTTCCTCACAGCAGTAATTACAGTGTTTTCCTTTTGGTCTTTGTGGTTTCAGAAAAGGCAGTGGAATTCTTAGCGCTCCTTATGCTTCATGTTATACCTGTATCTGACAGAAAGTAGACGAGGTCCGATAGATGGAGAATTAGGGACACATCGCACGGCTTTGAGATAAAGAGCCTTTTATTACAGAAAACATGGACTTGCCAGGTCCCCAGAGTTGTCTGAGGAGGAGGTGGTGGCTGAGGCACCACCTTGCTGATATCAAGCTGAAGGATGTTCCGCAGCCATTACTGTGATCTTGCCCACGGTGCAAATGCAATTAATCTGAATACAATTAAGTGCCAGCTGAAGACGAACTGTGACTCTGCCAGCCCCCTGGAGATCCCAAAGGTGCTTCTTTGCAACTGAAACCTGTGGTTTCCTATTTCTGCTATCCCAGCCTGAGGGTAGCGAGTGCGGGGGGTGTGTAGGCACACAGCTCTTGCCTTTTCCTTGAACAGCAAAGAGAGGAGACCCAGGAGCCAGGGTCAGAAAAGCCGTGGTGTTGACAGTGTGGCCTCAGTTTGGAAGAGGTACTTGCTCAAACCTCACACTCCCCCTTGGCCAGTTGAGGGGACAGGACAGCTTTGGCCCAGGGCTGGTTCCCAGCTTTGCCTTATACCGGTGTTTTAGCAAGAAAAAAAAAAACAGTTGACTCTTTAAACAGTCTGGGGGTTCCTTAATACATCTCAGATATATCAAGATTTAAAAGAATTGGCGTGCACTGAAACAGTGATCATGATCCTTCCCTCCCCCAAGCTTAACAGACAAATACTGGGCCACCCTGTTGCCTCTGAGCTGTGCGTAAAGCTGGAGCGGGCATGGTTGCAATGGATTGCTGCTCAAAGTAGTCACGTGCTTAAAAAAAGGGTGGGGGGAAGGTACTGATACTACAAATAAGTAAATAAACCCAAACCTGATTTGTAAAGCATTGACTTGGGAAATACCCATGGAGTTAATTTCTGCTGCTAATTGGGCACGTGGCCATATCTTTTAAAGACACGTGTCCTTTTCAGATTTGATGAAGCAAAAGGATTTTGGTGCCAGCTGCTAGACGGAGGAAAAACTAAATGCCTGGGAAAGAGTAAAGGAAGAAAATACCCTGATATGGATTCCTCGGTGAGTAACTGTCTCAAATCAGTTGGGAGCAGGAGCTGTCGAAACATCGCAGGAACCCAACCTGACTTTTCCTGCCACCTGTGTCCTAGGTGACCTATGGAACACGTTGAGGGTGACGTTGTTTTTCATGCTCATGTGGTGTGTATTTTCCACGCAGTCACGGCTGTTCCTAAGAGACTTCTACCGGGAGCACAACATTGAATTATCCAAGCTGATGAACAGACTCGGGCAGCCCCTTCCAACCTGGCTCCGCGAGGAACTGCAGAACTCCAGCTGGAGCTGAGAGGGACTCCCGTGCCCCCAGTGCCCTGGGGATGCGCGGTGCTTCAGCACACGCCGTGATGCCATCTCTCGTCGAGCCAAAACAACCGGAGCAGAGAATGTGCACGTGGAGCCTTTCCCCGCCGCCAGGAAGGGCTGCTGCCTCTGACACCGCCAGGAGTATTAATGGTGTGTTACACTTTGACGTTTCCATACAGGAAGGATTTGGAATCCCTGCTCTGCTCTGAGGAGGGACGAGAGCACGGGTAACACTTTATGTTTAAATTACTCTTCTCGGTGTATGCAACAGGCCCTGGATCTGGAGGGTTAGTGTGTTCCTGCTCTGCATCCAGAAGGCAAGACAAGCAGTGAGTATTGAGCCCCTGCTGAGGAAGGAGCAGCAGCTTAATCAAAGGGGAATCTAGTCCAGTGAACCCCAGCTTTTAGCCAGGAGTCTATTTGGCAACAGCAAGCTACAATAGCACCCTGTTGTACGGTGGCCACGGTCATTACGTACAGTGTGTGGCTCTTAGGGACAGATATAACCAATGTGAGAATGTGTCTCCTCATCTGCAGCGTTGTTGGTGTGATACAGCGTCCACTGGCTTTGGTCAGTGGGAGAAAAAGGCGAAGCTGCAGCTACTGCCAAACAGACTTGATTTGTTACCTTAGGGAAAAGGTTGCCATAAGTGGCAACAGGGCAAGCTACTTCTCTGCAGGGACTTTAGCCATCTCAAGAGATGACCAAGGAGCAGTAGGTTCCCCTTAGAGCACTTTGGAGACATGTTAGTGCAGCACGGCCAGGGGAGGAGGCAAAGCTCAGGTATTGCGCTGTAAGGCAGATACAGGTGAAAGCAGACACATTCCCTTCCCTCTGACCAGCTTAAAAAAAAAAAACACCAACATTTTTCTCCTTCCAGCACTTCTAGAGCCCCTCCCATACATGCTGAGAGGTAGCACCTGTTTTAATCCCCTCCTGTCCAACAGTCCAAGGAGAAAAGCAAAAAAGAAACCTGTTACAAGTAGGTATCGGTCAGATACAGAGGGAAGGCTTGGAGGTAGGAGTGGCTTCCCATGTCCAAGAGCGACGGTTCGGCCAACGGCTTGTGCCCCGGCAAGGGAGCGCTCAAAGGTGCTCTGCCTCCTCCTGTGGTTGCCAGGTAATTATTCTTGGAAAAAATCCCCCATCGTGGTTGTACAGGTTTTCTGTCACTGAGCCACGCGCTTCTGGCGTTGCATGTGCGGGCCATCGGCCCTCCCTCCGGGGCACGGATGGTCCCTGGAGGCGGCTGTAGCTCCAGAGAACAGCGGCGCAGGATCCGTATGAAGAGGTTGGAAACTTCCACAGCTGTCACAAGCTCCTTTTCTCCTACCCTGAGAGAAGTTGCTTCAACCAAGCTTTTCCATTGAGCCTTAGGTATTGTGTATTTCTGAATGAATGGTGCATTTACCATTGTATGTAAATGTATATAGTATGCAATATAGTATTTTATTTCATGTGCCCTGGGAAAGGGTTATTTTGTGCAGCCAAAAACAAAAAAAAAGCAAAGGACAGAAGGACTAGAAACCCCTCTCTCACGCCTGTTGGAGAGAAGAGCCTGACCTCCTGCACTGGATTCATGTACAGCATCATTCACATTGAATGATAAATTCTTGGCTCTCGAAGCTGAGCACAAGTGTCTGAATAAAAGCTAGAAGTAGTAGTAAGTGGATTCAATAAATGTACTACTTATTTTTCTTCTTTGTGATGATTTGGAGTGATGTCCTGGACCCAAAGCTGGGAGAAGCGTAACAAAAACTGAGAAACCTACTCCAGGCCTTAGAGCTGAGATTTGGGAGGGCAACAGAGGTGTTCCAATTTTATTTGTAACAGCAGAGGAGCAGTGTCCCTGGTGCCTGGGTCAGCAGCACATGTGCAAACCTACAGTAACAACCAACCTCACCTTCAAGAGGAAGCAAAATATTGTTTAAGGAGTCAGGGTTGTGCCAGCGATATAAGAACAGCTTGAAAAGTCTCACTCCGTGAGCAGCAGCAGAGCTGCTGTTTGTACCTGCTGCCACGGGAGGGTCCCAGGACCGATGACGCTCCATTAGATGATTAGAGCCCATCAGGTTCCTGTGTTTAAGGCTTTACACGTTGTCACTTCCACAGTCACTCCATGCTTTACCTCAATGCATCTTTGAGGAGATGGATTTAAACATGAAAAAATAATGAAGGTGCCAGGGTTGGTTCTCTGGCAATAGTCCTTCACTGGAGGCAGCAGAGTGCAGTGCTGTGGTCTCATTAGTTAATCTTTCCCTCCCCCCGAGAGCTTGGTTTCTGTGCTACACTAATTCTTACAGCTTATGGTGACAGCAAACCACCAGCCCGCTGTGGTCACACCCAGGCATGGACTGTCCTTATCTCCCTGATCAAGAGTCATTTTCAGGTTTGGTACCTCCCTCTGACAGCACTTCTCTGCAGAAGCTCGTATAGTACCAGAAGCTGTGATCCCAAAAAGCCAAACAACCCACCTTTCCCAGTGAGACGCAGAGGCTGCTATATAAGACAGACCCCCACGCATCATTTTATAGCGAAAATAAACCTCACCTTCCTGCCTCACGCTTGAGTAACAGACCTTCGTGGCGAGCGGTTCACTTCCAGGACAAGGAAAAAGGTAAGCATAAAACAGCACCTCACATTTTTTTCACAATGCATTAAGAATATTGGTTTTAGTCTGATGCACAGAAAAAAAAAAAAATCCATTTAAAAGGAGGAATTTGCCTCAAGTACCAGAAAGGCACGTGACTAACAGAAACAGTAGCCAGGTTGTGTCACTCTTTGGAACTGGAAGAGTAAGAATTGGCAAAACAAACAATGGGAGACAACTCTTGGGTTGGTTTTTTTCCAAGAAAGCCACAAAGCATATATATATACATATATACATACACACTTAGATATATAAAAACACCAGTCTCAGAAGAGAAAGCTCATTGTATGAAGCTGAAGCTCCTATGCTGACACAACCCCTGGAATTCAATGGGGAGGACACTGCTGCCTCTACTGGGTACAGGAAACACTGGTACCAGTCTCAGTGACAGGGTAAAGACCTTCCAGTGGCCCTTCTCTGGGTCACATACCAACTCTACGTAAAAAAACCAAATATCTGATGGCTGAAAGCTGCCAGTTTTCAATTGGTGCCAGCCCTGCAGCGGCACACGTTGCCAGGAAAGCGGTGACCAACTGGGCTGTGTGTGCCAAATGAATCAGTCTGTGCCCCCACCACCTCACACCCAGGCACCGGGACGGTGGTGCCACCTCACACCCTCGTGTTTGTACGAGGCTGCCTCAGCCCAGGAACAACAGCTCCCATCACGCAGCAGGACACGGATCAAGGGCTGGTACCTCCTCGCCAGTCGCCAGGGCTTTACTTACAGTTTGTTTCTTTCCCCTTTTTTTTCTTAAAGGGGGAGTAAAATAAATAAATAGCCAGACACTGAGCATTGTGTTAAGACTGGGAACCGACACTCGTCTGTGAGAAACACTTTGCAAGCTGGTGAGAGGACAAGTAGTTCAAAAAAATAAAATAAATAAAGGTACTATTTAAGAAAGACCCTCTTCACCGTAACCATGTCCTCTAAGCACTTAAATTCAGGCACAGAAAGAGAAAACAAAATACTCCAACCTGTAGACCTTCCCGGCCACGGCCTTTGCTTACGCCATGTAATTCTGGCCAAGCTGGCTCTAAATACACCAGGAAAGTAAAAGCCTGTGTTCTGCCCACAACACAACCGTGCCAGAATTGCTAAAAACCAAAGCTACATAAAGTAGTAAAAAGCAATTTATGTTCAACAGCTCCCCAGAAGACTATTGCTCAATGGGTCCTCAGAGAAGAAATAAATTCCTGTCCCAAATAAGTACCAGTGATGGCAAACAAAACTAAGACAGACCCACACTTCTCAGCTAACTCTCTGCCGTCCCAGGTGCAGGGTATGCTCCCACACAGCCTCAGACTCCACACGGCTAACCCCTAATTCCACAGCACTCCAGGACTGCAACTTCATCGGTTCCCTTCCATTTTCGGGTGGATGGTCCCACAGAGCGAATGTCCAGCTTTGATACCTGTGAGTATCCCAACCCAGGAGCACCAGCTGCTCTTACCTGCACGGACCGATCCTTGGACGCAGCGTCAAAACGCACATCTGCCAGAGCAGATTGTTCAGCTGACGTACCCACAACACTTCAAAGTGAGCTAATTAGTGCAAGCCTGCCCTTAGACACTACCTTCATTAGGACTATTAAGCAGCTCGAGCTTCAGCACCAGCAGGAGAGTAGAAAACCAGCCTACAGTATCAGCTGGTTCCACCCGCACCTGTACAAAGCTGAGTTCTCCAACTCCCTGATGAAGCGAGTGAGCTGTTACTTCCAGAGACACTGACGGCTGAAAGGGAAAGTATTGTTTCCTGTGGCCACAAGGAGAAATAGCTCTGGCAAGTGGAAGCAAGTCACTGTGAACAGAGGCCACAGGAGCAGTACAGTCTGTAGCCCCCGTTCACCTTACCTTTAAGGAACAGCCAGCGAGCTGGACTTCACCAATCGTGGCAACAACCCACCGCGAGGTCTCGCTTCACAGAATTCCATCAGTCTTCATGCAAGTGGGGACCAGGTCCCATCCAGACACAAATCTGCAGCTACTGGTGACTAAATTCAGCATTTGTTGCCCCCAGCCCATAAGAGGTGGCAGCCAACACAGAAAACAGCTCCTCAGCTACATAAAACCATTTCTACAACAGAAGAGCTCTAAAGCGTTCAGCTGCTGTGGCAGCTTGGCCTTCACCGCAGCCTCCTCCTGTGTAGCTGGTCAGGAGAACATTTAAGTGAAAAAACACATAGAGTAACTAAAAGTCAAAGGATATTTGAGGTGGCTGTGACCTCTGCTCTTTTACGTGCTGCCTTCTGAAATGTCTTTTCAGAATTTCTAAGCCTAAGTATTTTCCTCCACTCCTGGAACAGTGACCAGGCGGACAAGCCTGCACTGGGTAATATTTTTTTTCTCCTTTAACAGCAGATTAATGCTTCTGGGGCCACCAAGGCTCATCTCACCTCTTACAAAGGTTCCAGCAATATCTCAAGAACCTCCTGGCCACGTGGCAAGGAAAAATATCATCTCCTTTCTCACTAAGCCTTCCTGTCCTGGAGATCCAGGACTGTTCTGGCAGACCTGGACAAATGACTCTGCAGCACCTCCCCACAGCTCCCTTCTTACTCTGAGGAGTATTTTTTTTTTCAGAGGAAAGACTGGATTCTCAGACTACTGCTCTGTGCCTCATACCACGGAGCTGCTGGAAGACACCTCAGACAGGGCCTGCCCTACGGGAGCCTCGCAGGCTGAGGACTAGAGGGGGTAAAACAACCAAAGAGAGAACACTTTGAGCACAGTGAAAGGTAACAGATACTGCATTTTCTTTTCTTTTATGGTCTTTATGGGGACTACACAAAATGAAAGCAAGCACACCTCCAGAGAGCCCCCTCTAACCTCACTGGGAGCAGCCCCACTGCATTTCCCTCAAACCAAACCAAGCTCTCGCCCTCCTGTGGTTTTCAGTTACCTGCTTGGGGTCTAAGTGTAGTCTTCTCAGAGATACCACAAACATGGCTCTGACGTTTCACGTCCCTGTTCAGTCCAAAGCCCTAGTGCAGTAACAGCCACTTCTGCTCCCGATATTCAACACATTCAGCTCTTTTGCCCATTTCCTTCCTGCTTCTTTCCTTCTAAAAGGCACTTTCTCTTCCCCTAGTTTTCCCCTACAAACAGCAGAAAGGAAGAGATTAGAAGCTCTCATTTTCTCCAAACTTCTTTCCCAGTTCTGAACGTGCAAGAACCAGAAACCCAAACTTCCCACAGACAAGGCTGTGCTCTCCAGTCAAATCCAGTTTTGCCCAGTAAAAGGCAGCTCATAAGCAACAAGTTTAGTTTTAAATCCACAAAACTTAACAAGTTCCTACAAACATCAACATTAATAATTAATGTATAACGAGACACCTTATGGAGGAAGAAGGGGCCTGTAAGGAGATCTTTAAATAGTTATGGTTGCACAATTAGAAGTAGAACCACCTCGGTCACGCTCTGGCCTGTGCATTGCACACAGTCAGACCAAAGGAGCCTGTTCATCTGGTTTGCCCCGTGCCTGCGAGTGCGTCTATTTTTAAAAAGTACCACTGAAAATAACAGATACAGCCAGACACACATTTGTAGCTTGCAGAAACTAACAACTCCCCGTGGGCATTGGCTAAAGCCAAGTAAGCAGCAAAACACACTACTGCGAAATCGGACTCTTAACATCCATCAGTCATCCAACTTCCAGTTTTAAAAGCACTGAAATTTATGTGCTTGGTCATTTACAAATGGCACCAGCCTTTTACATTTCCTTGGCAAATAAACAAAAGCTTTCCAAAATTCACTGTCTGCAATGCTGTCCCTGTTGAATGTCTTGCATAGTCCACCACACAGCTCAATAAACACACGGGAGCAGACCACAGACCTTCTTTAACAATTACATCAAGGGTGAGCAGCTCGTGTTTCACACCGCACCTTGGAAATGCAAAGCTCTGCATTGCCACACGATATCACTGATGTCAAGACCAAAAACGGAACCTGGTGGCTGACAGCAGCGTCAGCAGGGCACCCCAGGCTTACCACCAGCTCCCCTGACACCCACCAACGGCCCGGTCTGCAGGCACACAGCCTTCTCAGAGCAAGCACCTGGCAAGAAACCTTTGGCTCACAGGTTGGGTGAAAGCTCTGGCCGCCTGCCTTGTGCTGGCCTGCAGTCCCCAAGGCAGGACAGCAGGGCTGCCCAGCTCCATCAGACTGTCAGCATCAGAGCAGAGAGAAGAGAGAGTCAGTCTAAGAAAACGAGTGTTTAATCAGGAAACGAGAAGAGACAAGGGATAAGAAACTGATTACAGGAGAGTAATACCCCAGCCCAAAGAAACAAGATTGTACAACTTGGGAACAGCCGGGATCAAAACATCCTATGAGCCAGCAGCGCCTGGTGAGGGACGCTCCTGAGAAAGAGCTCGAGAAGTCCTGGAGGTCTCCAGGCAGCCCAGCACAGTCACAGCCTCTGACTGCCCAGGCTCCAGCCTCTGCCCTCAGCTGCAGGAAAAGCTGCAGAGGTGGCCCTGGCCCAGCTACTCCAGTCTCAGCTTCTCTCAGCAGGAGGTGCCGAAAGGCATGGAAGGAGCACTGGCTGTGCACAGCAGTCCCAGCCTCTCCTGACAGGAGATGGTGTGTGGAGTAAGAGAAGCCCATACAAAAAAAAAAAAAAAAAAAAAAAAAGTTTACATATTTATAAATGCCAAAATAAATATTTAAGACAGAATCCCCCACCCCTCTTAACACGTGCGTAATTACACTGCAAATTGCTCGCAGGACAGCCTCCAGGGGCTCAGGGAAAAAAGCGGTGACTACACCACAGGGCAGCCAGCTCAACTTCCTTCTCGTTTCCTGATGCTTCCGAAGCCTGCAGCCCACTGGGAAGGAGGAAGAACGAGCAAAGCAGAGCGCCAACACGCAACAGTGCTGGAGAGGAATGTCATGTTATAAATACATCAGATCAGTGGTTTCCAACAAGTTAAAACTAAAATAAAAAAGACACCAGAAGGAAGGATGGTGTAAAATGGAACTACAACTACGCAGGGCAAAGGGTCGTGTGTCCGTGGAGCTCCGCCTGCTGTCACGGCGAGAAGGTGGTCATTTCCAGAGAGACCCTTTGCCACAGCTCCTTTGTCTGCTTGCTGCGCTTTAGGTTCTGGAGAATATCATTAAACTGCATCATGCCCATGGGAGTCAGGCAGAAGGCGCTTCTGGCGCTGCGGATGGCATTCACAAAGTCATCATAGTCAGCTGGCGTGAGATGGATCAGCCGATGATGGATGTACTGGATGGGAACAGGGAAAAGAGCCTTAAGGTATTGGCTCAGCACTCCCTCAGGGGAGGACTCGAGCTCCCAGAGCGATGTCACACGATCCTGTCACCCCACAAGAGGTCCACAAGGCTCAGAGGCTCTGACAGGGCAGAGCTAGCTCAAAAGACAGCAGGACCTTGCATCCCAACACGGCCAAGGCGAGTGTCCCCTCAGAGCACCAAAAGGCACCAACAGGTGCTCTCTCCTTCATGAGCACCAAACCGGGCCAGAGTAAAGCACAAACCAGCCAGATAACGCTCAACCCCACCACCCACCAGCCCCTAACCCTCACACCATTCATTCTGCAGGTCACACGTGGGGACCCAGCATGTTCACTGGACATTTCCTTTGCTAAGGGGAATGGAAGGAATAAGGGTTACATTCAGTTGCTATAAAATACCTCTAGGCTTAACACTTCTAAGGCCTCAGAACTGCAGGCCCAGCTTTTGAGAAGTCTATTTCCCTAACGTAGTTCAGGAAAAGAGTTCAAGTGAAGAAGCTGTCATATCCCCAAAATACCATCCAGGTGATAGGACAGCTAATCCAACCTGGACTGTATGCCTACAGAAACACCCTCCTTCATTAGCAAGAAGCAGGTCCATGTGGGGGCTTCTGTTTACACTGTTTAAGGAACAGGCAGCTCTGCTATTCCAGCTGGCTCACTGAAACAAGCTCTTCTTGGTTTCAATAAATCCTGAGATGTCCCTACTGGTAGGTGACCAGGCCACTTGCACTATTAGTGCCAGCCCTGGCCCACTAGAAACCACACCAGGGCTTCATGACAAGGAAAATAATAATAAAAAAAAAGGCAGGCCAGGAAGAGAGGCAGACAGTGGGCCTGAAAACATAGCAAAGGAAACGTATGGAAGTTAAAAGACACAGGCAGCATGTGGGGAGAGGAAGAAAGTGGATGGTGAGAGGCCTTGGAAGAAGCAGGACAATCTGCACCCTCCGCACAGGCAAGAGATGCCTATTGTAGCCCCTGCTGAGGGGATTCAAGGCTGAGAGAGTTGGGGTTGTTCAGCCTGGAGAAGAGGTGGCTCTGGTGAGACCTTAGAGCCTTCCAGTACCTAGAGAGGGCTACAGGAGAGATGGGAGGGACTCTTTATTAGAAAATGTAGTGATAGCACAAGGGGGATTGGTTTTAAACTGAAAGAGGGGAGATTTAGAGTAGGTATTAGGGAGAAATTCTTTGCTGTGAGGGTGGTGAGGCAATGGAATGGGTTGCCAGAGAAGCTGTGGCTGCCCTATCCCTGGAGATGTTCAAAGCCAGGGCTTTGAGCAACCTGGTCTGGTAGGAGGTGTCTCTGCCCAATGCAGAGGGGTTGGAACTCGGTGATCTTTAAGGTCCCTTCCAACTCTAACCATTTCAGGATTCTGTAAGAGGGACGCATTGGGCAATGCCCCAGTCCAGCTACCCAAGGTCCCTTCCCCTCTGCACACACACACGCACAGAGGCGGTACCTGCAAGGCAGGCAATGGGCCTGGCAGGAAGACAGGACACATATTACCTGTATGTAGGCCTGCTGGCACCTCTGCACCAGCTGGTGGAAGGCTGGGGTGCGCAGGTGGTTGTGCACATGGGCAGGGTTGAGCCTCTGTAGGGCTTCCATGATGATCTCCTGGAGCACAAAAGGGCTCAGCACCCCCTTGGCTGCACCAACGCAAAACTGATGCACGTAGTTTACACCTGTAAGGGAAGGAAAAGTCAGAACAGCATTAAGGTAAGAGAAACACAGAGACCTCCCAGCAAGAACCTGGATTTGAAGCACTTTCTTCTCAGTGTAATGTATCCTCCAGCAGGCTTGGGGGAAACACTCTAACGAACTCATGGGGACAAGAGGTCAATTTAACACATCCATCAGGTCTGAGTAGAGACCAGGTACCACCTCAGTCACTGATATTGTCAGTTCACCTTTCCTTAAAGGGGATATGAAAGAAAACTGATGTGCAAAGTTACTACAGAGGCAAGGATACACTGCATCTCCTCCTGCTGCTTCTTGCCTCCCCATCTAGGAAGCACCTAGATACTCCAGCACTTAGGGAGCCTGGAAGGACAGTCAAACTTCCCCATTGCTGCCTACAGAGGAGCTCCCCCAGCAGCAGCAGGGGAAGCCATGCCACCAGACAGGCTGTTTGTAGAGGCTGGTTGGTTGTTTTTTTATTTTAGGTTCTTACTGCTGACGAAAGAATCAAAAAACTGAACTGACAAAAAAGTTCCAAGAGCAAAGTGGAAGTAAAAACAAAACCACCCAAACAATTGGTTGTTTGAGCACCTACTGCTATAAAAGGTCTTCACAGAAGGTGTAAATATACATAAGAAAGAGAAATGCCTACAAGACAGTGGAAAGGGAAAAGCAAAAAAGTGCTGCTACAGAAAGGAAGAGATAGAAGTTCTGAGTAGGGTTCAACCCCATGCACTTCATCCAGTGCCTCAAAATTCAACAGCGTGCCTACAGCACCCAGAAATGGGACAACTGCCTGGATGGAAGAGCAGCAGGCATCTTCTGAAACAGTCTCAGAAACGGCATCGGATATCAGGCTCACCCAATCTTTGAAGTTTCACTCTTTGGAGAGCTTTTTCCCACCATGGTCCAAATGCCAGCAAGCGGATTTCTGCTGAAGTACTGCTCTGAGCCTTACCTAACTTTGCAGCTAACCCAAGGAGCCATTTTACATCCTCTGTGTAGGGTGGGCTGCGGGAGAAGTTGTTGGGATGGTCGTTGTGAGCTCTTCGGCCAAGCATCTCCAGAGCCAGCATCCCTGTGAGAAAGGGGCAGCCAGAGTCAAGCAGTACTTCTGCCCAGTAAGACTTACTCTAGCACTTCACTCACTCCAACACAACCTGATTGGCCTGCCCTTCATCAGCAGAACATTCCCCGGCTGCAAAGAGTCCAGAGAGAAACAAAAGGCCCATCTTGGAGCCTGTCACCGTGGGAAGCATCTCCAAGAACATCTGGATCTGCTGCTCCAGGCTGGGAGATCTGCACAGCCATCACACCTCACTAGAGCTGCAGAGAGACACTCCACCAGCACCTAAGGTAGGGTCAAGCAGATCGCCCCAAAGGCTACACCACAAGAGGTGTCCTGAAAGCAATGCATTTGCTCCCAGTTTTGCAGCAGAGAAACTACCCACATCAACCTACTCAGCCGCAGGACAACAGGCCAACACTGAGCTGCAGTATTGCCAACCTGAAAACTTATTCCACTACAGTTTTTCATACAAATCCTCCCATTCAAAAAGTTTCAAAAAACCAACAGGCACTATGTCTTGATCTTCCAGACCCTCGTCCCCTCTGACTCTTCTGTTACTCAGGCTATTAAACTCCTTTTTACAGCTTAGCACTGCTGTTTCCAATGACATCTGCACCCCTTTCTGGCTAGCAAGTACTTTCTTCTCTAGCTTTACACAAAAAACCCATAAGCAACCTCCAGAGAGCCTTCCTTCCATTTTCTTGCTGTTTCTCTTCATTTGTTGCCTTGGCCCAGGGCTTTACTTATCTGAAACGCTCCCTTCTCCCTCCCCAAGTACCCACTGGGTTGGACCCTGACTATGTACAATCACAAACCCCCAGGACTGACGTCCTCGTATCAATAGCAATTCAGAGACTATTTCCTCAAAATCAGACTGGGAAAAGAATGCTAATTACATCCCACTCTCCACAAAATATAAGTTCTCTCTGTGTCAATCTTCAACAACCTCACTGGAGGAACATGGGGCACATCCCTCTGTGCCTCTGAAGACTCGACTAGTATTAGTAAATAGAGGTGTGCCTGCACCACCCATGAGCAGCAGAAGCCAAACTCCATTTTTTTCAGGTAGTTACAACTCACACTTATCCAGATTCCTTTGCGTACACCTACTGAAAGGCAAGGGCCTTCCCCACTCCAACCCACTCAGCTTTCTTCTACTCTGATGGCTTCTCAGTGCCAACAGTTCAATCTCCTACTGCTTTTTCTCCATTTTTAGCCTCCACCTATCATCCATGAAGTGGCTTTCCCCACGTAACTCACATGCCGTCACCCCCAGAAGGTGCAGTAGCAAATTGCTAAATGACAGTGAAAACCTGCAGCCCTGCCCTGGAATCCCTCTTTGAGAGGGCCACAGGAACCCACTTGGCCATCCTTACCAACTCGGTATGCGGAGTGGAGGTAGTGCAGACCCTGGGGGCTCACAGGCTGACTGTGCTGCTCATCCTCGGCAGGAAAACCCCCTGTAACAAGGGAGTTGGGCTGTGAGGACAGAGTTGTCAAGGAAGCCCCCTGAATCGCTGGGAACGTTGATCCTGCATGGACACTTCCTACTGAAGAGAGCAAAACAGCAGCATTAGGACCTACCACCAAGCTAAAAGAAGGTTTACTCGGGCCATCATCTCCCTCACCTGACCGTCCCCTACCAGTGTAGTGCTCTGTTCCCCTAAACAGAACAATACAGCAACCAAAAAACAGACTTACAGCTGAAATACAGTGGGCTAGGAATTTTGTTTGCAAGCAGTGTTTGAAGGGGGTCAGTTACATGGTTGTCCATCTCCTTTGCACGAACATGCACATCATCCATGTAAATATGTGTGTTGACTCAAAGATCTTTGCTATTATTAAACGACACATCTGATTCCGATTTCTTGTCCAAGGAAACAAGCATGTGCATGTCTAGACCTGATGAGAAACTGCTGAGGAAAATCACTGAGCAGGAACAGAATGAACTCATTCAAAGACCAAGTTCAACATTACGAAGTTCCTCCACTTCTGCTGTGGGACAGCTAGGACACCCAGCAGCCACGCTGGGAGAGCATCGCTGGAGGCCAGCCTCCAATCCATCCTCAGAAGGAACAGCTATTGCACACACTGACAGTGTGCATCTACAGCAAAATCAGCAAGGACACTTGAGAAGCTCTGTCATCTTCAGACACTTAACTAGGCAAAATCAAGGGAAAACACAGGAAAGTCTATAGTGTCACCTAAACTTCCACACCCAGCAGTTAACACTGAGCCAGGAAGCTGTTCTCTGACAAGAGATGTGAGTTTATCTAACTGTCCCTCTTGAGAAAGGTACAGCGAGGAAAAAGAAAGGTTTGCCTGAGAATTCCAAAGCAGAGTTGCCATTAAGGTGTACGTACATGGTTACCCTTATCTCACAGCTTCTCTGTGTGGCTACCACACCAACTTGGGCCAGGCTCCAAGTTATGATTTCTCCTCTTCCCCTGCCACCTCCAGCATTTTAAAAAAATGTTTACTAACAAATAGTTGAATATCAGAGAACAATGTGCTTCCGAGGAAAGATCTGTCTGACCTCCCCAACCAAGCAGACACCCAGTGCCAAACAACCCACAAAGTGGGGCAAAATCCATGCTGCATTTGAAATCTGGCCAAGGAGAATAACCCGTAAGAATGAGCTGAATTGTTGCCAGAGCTCAAGCATGACCACGTAACTATGTACTCCAGGAACAGCGAAAACAGTATTTTAAGAACTGAAAACAGAAGTTTATGCAAGCCATAAACAATGGCAACTGGAAAGGGTGGGGTTGTTTTTTCCTTCCAGTATTTGAAGTGCTATAGGATGCGTTAGTTCTGGAAGATCCATAACTCTTTGGAGGAGGACAGAAAGGGTTTCTCACAATTAAGGGTCACAGCGTCACCCAAGGACTAAGGCTGTCAGCAAAGGATACTCCTCTTCAGATTCTGAGGCCTTTAGGACTATTCTACTTGCTTTTGTGGCTTTTTTTGGCATCAAAATACAAGATAAAAATAACTGAAAAGATTCCTCTGATAATCTGGATATGAAAGAGGCCAACACAGCTCTTAAGTATTTTCCCAGGTACCAGTCTTCCAGCACCTGCTGAGTTGCAGACAACTGATAAACAAATGTACAAATACACAAATATTACAGCCTCTCTAGTGAGGGGATCATAGACCCTGGGTCAACCACAAGCCACTGGTGAAAAACCCCATGCCAATGAGAACACATCCACAACTCGGACAACATCTGCAGTTCCAGTGCTGCACACTACTTGATGGGTCTCCACCACCAGTCTAGCCCCAACACAACATGTGAGCAATCATTCAGACTGCCATTGACATGATCCTGCCAAAAGATGTCCTCTCTACAGAGGTGCCAACATTTCAGGTACCAGCTGCTTCCAATCCCTCCAGGCAGGAATGCCATCGATGAGTGCCAGCGTGGCAGAGGTCTACCTGCTGCCCACTTCCCACACTCCCTATTCATCTTGGCCCAAAGGAACCACAAGAGCCTGCTCAACATCATCTACACTCACCTTGCCAAAGGTGAGGGGAATAAAGCTCTAGTAAGTTAGAGGTCAGAAAGGCCAGGAGGGCTCTGAACACACTTTAGTCTGAAAGGCCAAAATAATCTCACACTGGAAATACAGCTGAACAGATATTAAAGCTCTACTAGCTGAATCAGGCCCCATTAAGAATCCCAGTACCCCCCAGCATGCATATCTTTCGGATGGAGTGGATTTAGCCAGAACTTTTCAGTGCAAGAATTCTGATTTCAACTTGTGGTCAATGAGGAGCAGGACATCACCAGGGTACAGCTAGGAGGCACAGTAAATAAACCTACGCTACACACAGCCGGGGGCTGTGACACTTACTCGCTACATTGGAAGACAGTGACAGTCCTGTCTCGCTGTGATAAGGATGCACCGCAATCTGCGTCATGGACGGGACCGGCACACCGGGGAATGACACTGCTGTAGCTGCCAGTGACGGTGTGGTTACCGAATAAGGGTACTGTGCTCCTATGAATGCGGGATGGACACCCTGAAACAGAAGATAAACAGTCACGTCCACTTTGTCTGACCGTTCAGAAGCAGTCCAAAACACAATATCCCCACACAAATCCCAGCGCTTGGCAAGTCCAATCTGACGGGCAGGAGGAAGAACAGAAAGCAGCAGCACAGAAACTCCCTGGCACCACACGATCGTTACATCTTCCTTTTAAATCTAATCAGTTTGCAGAAAAGTACTCCAAGAACTTTGAAACACAGGCAGAGGTTAAAATAACCCTTTGTTTGGTTTTCCCTCTGGGGTCTCCATCTAGTCTGCAAGCTCTCAAGATGACAAGCTTTCTGTCCAGCGCTTTTTGAGAAACTATGGAGCAGTAAGATTAAAAACTACTGATGTATTATATTTTATATTCTCTTGAGACTTCACATGCACCCACAGAAGGCTCATTGGAATGCAAAAGCTGAGCTCGGGAGCCAGAGGTAGCATCGCAAATCTGCAAGGAAGTGAAAAGAGAAGCTAGATCTCAAGCTAGGTCTGAGCCCCACGCCTTCCCCAGTCAGACATGCTCCGCCTGGAGCAGGCATACAAAGTCACCATAAATGAACAAGGCACAGGCAAAACCCACCTGCGGGTACGCTGAGCCAGGCACCGGGAAGACAGTTGGGCGCGGCATGTGCTGGATGGTGTGTCCAATATACTGGGGGTTACAGGGGATGTGAGTCTGGAGGGTGGTGTAAGGGTGGAGGCCCTGCGTGTGTGTATGTGCCATTGCTGGCCCTGCCATCGTATGCTGCTGGTACATGGTGGACCCCACGGAGATCACCGGCATGACTGTTGCTGCGGCGGTTACCGCAGCCGCCACTGTCACGGTGGTGGGCTCAGAGGTCACCCGGTTGTCTGTCAATCCACGTGATGCTTCAGAGGCAGCCCGGGCACCACTGGCGCTGCAGCCGGTGGCACCTTCTCTCTGGGCTGGGGTCCCACCAACAGTCTGTTCATAAAGCCAGTACCACTGATGAGCTACTTCAAAGAGAACTTCTGGGTACACGCCACCTCCTTTGGCTGCCTCTTCTACTGCCATACAGGCCTTTTCCAGCATCAGATTGTCCTGGGGGCAGTGAAAGAAAGGCAAAAGTGAGGACTTCAAAACCAGAAAAAAAGGCGGCAAAACTACAACAGGAGAAAAGTATAAAGGGAAAAGTATAAGGTATTCTAAAATTACTGATGCTATAGGGAGCAGGTAGATCACAATTATACAGCAGAATAATTCACAAACAAAAGGAGAAATCTGCAGAACTGGCTGTCCAGTAGCAGAGAAGCCAATCCCACGAGTAGCAGCATGTCCTTGGTGCTGGAAATCAGCTTGCACCAGGCAGTCCCTGTGTGATGCTCACCTGTTCCTTACACTGCACCAGAGCCCTCTGGATCTCGTTTGGGTTCAGGGCATGGGCATGGGGCAGGCAGCTGAGCGCCAGTTCAGCAGCTGCTCGCACCATGTTGGAGTCTCTGGCCCGTGAAGCTCTGTCTGCCAATGAAGCCACCTCTGGGGGAGTCAGATGCCCGTCCCAGCACTCCACCAAGATGTTCAAGGCTGCGCTACCAATCTCCATGGCCTGCCCTAAGAGTAAGAGAGAAGATTCTCACACCACTGTATGTCCTCAGTCAGTTCCAGTCAGCCTCCCCTCAACAGGAGGTGTGCTCCTCACTTCCTTCAGGAGCCCAGCTGCTTCCCTCAGGTTTCAAGTCAAATTTAGGCTCTTTCTCCCAAAACATGGGACAAGCAAGAGCCCTCAATAAGCAGTGAGTGAGGGTACCATTATAATTTAAGCTAAACTGCATCTGAAGCAGATAAGAACCGGCTACAGCTGAGTTTAGTACCCACAAACCACAGCCTGGACTGTCATTCTATTTCCACCATGTGAGCAAAACATGAATTTTCAAGGGTGTGTTTTTCAGGCTCTAGAAGCCACATGGGTAGAAAGCCATTAGTAGGTCTGGGTGCAAACAGAAGGAGAAAGCGAAATGCTGGACAAAGCCAAAGAACACGTTCAAACTTGACAAATGTCTTCAGCGGATCCCCAAAGGAGAAGTTAAGACCAGTCTCTGTGTGAGAAGCGGTCTACAGTTCCGAAGACTGAAGCATATTGCAATACAAACAAGAAGAAACAGCTGACAAGCTCTCCAAGCCAAAACAAGCACCGCTGCATAAAATCAGTGGTGCTCAGCTTGTGCCAGTTGTGCCAGCAGCATGGCTACCACAGCACATCAGCAACACTGTTCTTAGGGCATAAGCTCACCTCCCTCCCCTCCTTCCTGCCCAAAAGCAAGCTTCCCAATAAAGTTTTGCTATAACCTGTGATCCAAGAGACATGAGAAGAGTAAGTTCGAGACAGCCAGTTGGGAGACACAAAGTTGTGCAGCCCTAGTGCATACAGCCCAATCTCGAAGGCGCAGAGGTGAAGGTTGCGGTGTGGTCCCTGGTGCCCACCACTGGAGGAAGGGTGGGTGAAGATGGAGGTACTGCTGTTTCCACCTGCTTTGATAAGGACTGTCTTGGCCAGTTCAAAGTAGAAGTGAGCAGCTGCCTCTGAAGGCTGGTTTGGGACATGAGGAGCATGGCTCTCCAGCCGCCTCCCTTTATACCTAGAAGAAAAAGATAGAGGGATCTTTCACACTGCAACAAGTACGCCAAGTTCACTAGACAGCGTGCAGAGTTCCTGTCTTTAGGGTCCAGAAGAAACAAAACAAAGCAAACACTCCCAAGGAAGTACTTCCTGATGCACATGTGCTAGTTCCCTGACATGAAGCTTAGAAGTAGCCCTCTGCACATTGGTGTTATTCCTTACCTGCCAACTTCCACGGTCTTTGCACGGGCTCCCCCACTGGCTCTCCTACTGCCACTGGAAGAGGAAGATCCCAACGAATCACTTGATGAACTGCTGATGCTGTCACTGTCCTGTCCTCTGCCCCAGGAGGTTGTTGCCCATCCACCACGTAGCGGACGCCGACTGAGCGTTGGAGAACTGTCAGAGGTGGTTTCAGGAGCGCTGCTGTCAATACTAGCCATGCCTACAACACCAGAACCAGCAGAGTAACATCACCAGGGCTGGTAAATATAATGTCATATCACCTACGGTCCCAACTAAGATCAGTCGTGTTAGTCAGCCTCACAGCTGCCAGGCATTCAACATTGCAAATTAACAGATATTAAATTAGTCAACTGGCCATAGATATCAGTGTCATTTTGCAGTTCTCAGATTAGAAAGTAGAAGAGGCCAAGAACAATATATCTGTATTTCCTGCTTCACACCATCCTAGCCCCCAATTCCATATGACAAGCTCCGGGACAGAATATAACAAGAAGAAGCAAATATACATACAAAGTCACGTTCCACAGGTTGTATGAGTATGTAGAAAGCCCTTCTGGTATATGCTGCACAATTTACACAAAGATTCTTCACATCCTCAGCCTCTAATTTACACAGCAGCTCCCCTGAAATTGTTTCTGGACCCAGGAGCACAGCACTCCACTCCCAGAGTCCAACAATCATTCGGCTCTACATATCTAATCCATCACCTAAAACATATCTGGTGTGAGAAAGGTATAGTAACTCGCCATACACAAGGAGGCAGGAAATCTGTGGAGCTAAACCTATTTCTCCATGCCAAACACCTCAGAGAATCAGCTGCTTCTCTAGTACAGGAAAGGCTGACAAGTGGAATGAAAGAGCAGGGTACTTGCCCAAACCCCATCAGGCTCCCTAGCACGGTAGTAGACGCTGTGTGAAACAGTCAGACCTTACCTGTATGTTTCTTCTTCTGCCTGACAGGAGAACCCCAGCATCTCCCATTGTAACCACCTCGGTTTCCAAGGGCCAGACGACTGGGGACCTTTCCCTCTTGTTTCAAGACAGTGGCTTCTGCAACTGGTTCACAGGGCGGCCTCTGAGAGCTCTCTGCATAAACAGGACAGCAACAAGATAAACATGATTTGTTTATCTCTAAAACCAGATGCACCATTTAAAAGATACAAACATCAAAAGGTGCAAAATTTTTATAAAATGAGTGGCATTTATGATCAGGATTATCTCAGTTTTCTTTCAATACTAAGCATATCATCTGATACCAGGCCAGGACCATTTAACCTTAACAATTCAAGATTCAGAAAGTTTGCTACAAATACAGGAAAATTTTAAAATAAAAATGTTTCAGCAACCCTACTCTTATCGCAGTCATCCTCAGCTAGTACTGGTCTCTTTGGGAAGAGTTAAGAGAGCACCTGCTTTCCACCAAATGTTGCTGTATAAAATGTTTGCCACGAAAGTGGAGGCAAAGCTTGAGGAAATCCAGATTTATCTCTAATGCCCTTCAGCAACCTTGGTTATTTATCTTGCACAAAGGCACCTGAATCGGTGTGTAACTTTTTGAAGCCCTACACCTCTGTAACACAAACCTAAAAGATGGAGTCACGGTGGGTTTATGTTAACTGGTTATTCGATTGGTTTTCAAAACTTGAAAATTAGCTTGAATTCCTGTGCAACAAAAACGTGTACAGAAATGGATCCAGCCAAACAGGTAACAGGGGATTGACATTCCAGTAACCACCAAGCAGCCAGATGGTAATAAAATCATTCTGACTGCTCCCTGAAACAGACAAAAATGTACAGTTCCAGTTTTGCAATGCTAACAGAAGGGTTGCAGCATGGGCATTACAAAGCATCTCTTACCCTGTGCACTCTTCTCCACAAAGGTCTCGGGACTGCTCTGGACTGCAGTGCTCACGGCAGCTTGCTGAGTGACAGAAGTTCCTGGAAGCTGCTGGAGAGCTGCAGTGGACTGGGCAGCGTGTTTGGAAGGAGACTTTTGATTTGCTACTGTAGGCTTGCTGGATGAGTAGAAGGAACTCAGAGTCTGTGGTTTGTGAGTTTGACTCTCTCTGTCCAGGAGTTTGTCTAAAATCTGCAACAGCAAAGGAAAAAAGACTGAAAAAAAAAGGAGCTTAGCAGAAGGCTAAGAGAACAGCCAAAATACCAAATCAGCTTCCTGCTCAACAATAAACTCCATTTGTTGGAGAAAGTAAGAAAACACTTATTATCTAGAAAGTAGACATTGTCTTCCTGCACTGATGCACAGTTGAGATCCACATGGTCTGCATAACTGAGAAAGCAAAGACTCATTCATATTCAAGTAACATCCCATTTTCACTTCACGCAGCTACTGGCTTTACTTCAAAAGCACCCCAAACTCACAATAAAGTAATTATTCTGGTACATCAAGGAGATAATGGAGGACTCTATATTTAGTTCTGCCAGTCATTAGACGTTCTTGTTTAAGTCACCAAAATTCTGTGCCAATCATTCAAAAAAAAAATCCTGTCATGTCACTAACCAGAAACTGGTAAAGCCACAAGAAAACCACCTTCTACTGGCCTAAATAACACTTTCTTGTCCATATTTATTATATAATTGGCAACAAAGCATGACCACATTTTATAGGTTTGTCCATTCCTACTGTTCATTCTCCACATGAAATAAACACCATGAGTGTGACCGAGTATTTTTTAGCAGATGACTAATATTACAGTTATTCCCTGGAGTGCAGCAGAAGCGCTTCTCCTTTAGGAGACAGAAAGACACTAATAATATTCTTGCTGGGTTTCTCAGTATAAAAAATTAATAAAATCCTTCCTGAAGCTTCAGCATTTTTTGATATTTTTTTCCCTTTTTGGGGTAGAGGGGCAGAGTTTTACTATCTCTCTTGCATGGGAAATTAAGGCACAGATAAGACTGAACTAATATATCAGAGAGGTGAGAGGTTAGGAAACAAAGGATTTGCTAGATGTACTGTTCTGCAAGCCAACATCCCTGCAGGAAAACAATCAATTCCCAGACCACACTACACACTGGAAACCCCTGGGACGAAGGGCTTGTTTTAGCAGGTAAGCAAAAGCATTAAAAACAGTGAGACCTTATGTCTCTACTGGACTTTAAGACCTACGGAGAGAGTGCCTGTTCCAGGGCAACACACACTGAGCAATCAGATTTTGGCATCACTGGAAGAATTAAATACCACAACATAGCTTGTAAATCATCAGTACATGACACAACAACTTATGCTCACTGGCAAAACTATCAAATCCATCAAAAGCCAAACGTGGTTTGCTCTGCATCTCTCTCTCCCCCTTTAAAGGGAAACTCACCTTCTTCAGCTTTGACTGATCATCCTTGTACGTAATCATCAGCGCTAGTGCCAGATCCCCTTTCTCCCTCCGGGTGCCTTCACACAACAGCGGATGTTCTGCTTCACTGACAGTTGTTTTCATGCCTGCAGGTCAGAAAAGAGGGGATGAAAAGACAAGTGAGCCCATGGGATTACACCACATCCAGAGCACTCTCTATACCTCAGACTAGTTTATTCACCTCACTGTCACAGGCAAAATATTATTTTCTTCCACCCTGTTTTGATGTTAACTTCAGAAATAGGTCATGAATAAACAGCAGCTGCTGTCTGTCCCCAGAATACTAAGCTTGCTACAACTGTCAGAACAACCAGATCCTAATGTGCCACAGGAAGAGGCCAGACAACCCCACAACTGCAGCCTGAAACAAACTCTTCCAGTTTCTGCAGATGCTAGAGAACTCATCCTCCTTCCTTCAGGGACAAGGACAGGTCTTGTTTAATCTATTCTGTTCCTTTTTGCATAGCACTTTAAAAATGTCATGCTGTATTGTCAACGTAATATCAGCACTGCATTGTTGATGAGGCTGATAAATGAGGCAAGAGTCCAGTATTATGCTAAGATCCTGACTTATATCACAATGCTTGAGAGTTCTTCTGCTGGTCTTCCACTATCATTGTCTAACCTCTTCTGAAATGATTGCCTTTTTTTCTCCAAAACTGTCTATCTCTATTACAGCCAATACATCTTCTGCAACAAGATGTAATGAAGATGCAACAAGAGTAAGAAGAAAGCTAAAATTCATGTTACCACTAACATGCAGTACCTGTCCCATATTCCCCTTCCATTTTTCACAGCTTTGCAAAGGCACCTCAGCCCTTCTGCATCTGGTTCTGACAAACTGTCCAAACATTCTCTATTTCTGCACCACACTGGAATGAATCACTAAATCTCAACATCCAAAATGAGGCAAGATGCAGAACAGGGATGAAGACTTTTCTTGTAAAAGATTCTTACCAAGAGCAGCAACAGCAGCCTCAAAACCAAGCTCTTCATCTCCAGGCATTTCATTATTCCAATTACGGCTTGGGGGTCTAGAGCCTGTAGGAGAAACCACTGAAAGACAACATTAGAATTAGTGCTCGGCTTTCAAAATGAGGATCTCAAGGCAAAAGCCATTTCTGAGAGTTCTCTGAATCTGCAGAGCTTCCTGTAGTCCTATTCCTAGCCTTGCACCAGTTTCAAGACCACAACATTGTCTTGGGGGGTTTTTCCCCCCTTTTTCTCTCTTGACTCAGGAGACTCCAAACGAGGCAGGTACATCGCCAAGTCAGTCTTCTAATCCCAGGTTGTTAGGTTGTTTTTTAATCACTAGATATAATATATTCAGAGGATATAACCAGCACAAGAGTAGAAAGTCAGTCCTTTTTAACCCTTTTACCAACTTGTGTTAATTTCCATCTGTTTTCAAATATAAGCAGAAGCAGAGAGTTCCAGTGGGGCACAGAGGACCTCTAAAGCAACATAGAGGGAACATGCAAGCAACAGTGTATGAAGAATCAAGATTACGTTGTTCATATACAGAAGACAGTTTCTCTTTGAAAACCCCACAAGACCTGGCATTTGAGAACACGCCCTTGGCACACCGAAGCCAATGCAGACAGTACCTGGAGTGCACAGAACATCAAATATAAAGCTAGCCAACATCAGGGGCAGGACGGGACGGTAATCACATAGTGTCCCTTCTCGCAGTTCTTCAGCTCTTCCTCGAATAGTGTTCATCTCATTAGTGCCCAAGGGAATTTTCTTCAAGAGGGCCGCAATCTCAGACTCCTGATATGCCAGCTTCACCTGGTAGCATCCACGAGGAAACAGAAAAAGCTGTCATCAGCAAAAGGCCCTGTGGGCAGCAGACCATTTTTCCTTATACATAAAGCACAGCAATAGTCTTTATTAGGTCATTAAATTACAGCAAATCTTAGCACCCTAGCTGCCTTTACTTTTCTCTCTACACTGAACCCAGATTATCAAATCTAACACAAGTCTTGCCTCATATATATATGGTTTTATGCTTCTATACACATGATTTTTTTAAAACTCAAATTATCACTCTTGAACTCCTACAGAAAAACACTGTATCAGCTTTCCTAAGAACATCAGGAGAAGCATTTGACTGGATAACTCAGTGGAAAAAGTGATTATTCTTAATTGCAGGAAGAAAAGATGCTATGTTAAGTAATATATTTATTAGAGACAATGGAGACTGACTAGCAGAAGAACAGGCAGGGGGTGGCACTACACATGCAACCTGGATGCACTTCACTACTCTGAGGCATTCCTTCATTCTCTCCATTCTTAACACATGAAAGTGACCTGTCTTTTGGGTACCGAGCAATTGCCAATCTAGCAATCTTCTAATTAAACCCTAAGAAGTACAGATAATCAGTGTAACAAGTGGAGTTGGTGGATACCTAGCAGCAGTACACACCTCCAGGGACTGCACAGGGACTGCAGTGAAAAGCATGGCAGCTGCTAATCACACAGACAAGGTCTTAATTGGACACTTCTTTTCATTTAAACAGGAAACCGAATAGCAATCAAACAGCGTCCAAAATAATTTGCCTGCACAGTGCCTATGCTCACTTGCCAACAAATACGATATCTGCAAGTGCAACAATTTTCTAATATGTAACAATTGCACCAATTCACCCTATGGAATAAGTATAAAGCCACTTCACCAATGCAAATATGGACAGTTCCATTTACAAATGGCTTTAGTTTCCCCAGATTAGCCAAGCAAACTGGAAACATATTTAACATAACTAGCAAGTAAGCTGTTCTAGTGGAAATAATATAGTCACAAAAGATTTTGTACTCATTTAAATATTTTCAAGCCTGTAGCTTCATGTGAAATCATGTCAGCACACGAGGTTTGCGATTCCTATTAATGAAGGTAACGCCAGATGAAATGATATTTCTAAACATTTTTCTAGCAGATGAACGTGTGCCTTTTTTGAAATGTTTCATACCTCCAGAGCCTTTGTAGAGGCAGGTGGTCTCTGCAGCTCCAGAGCAAACATTCCTATTCGGAAGGCCAGGTTGTGGTACTCCAGCCGCTCACTCAGCACAGTCAGCAAGAAAGCAGCTTTAGACAAAGTGTTGGTTGCCATCCACGTCTGCTTGCTGGTTGACACCTTGTTCTTTTTGCCCTGTTTGAGGAGGAATTTGTCAAAGGACACTTTCTTAAACATCTTAAATGATTCTACGCTTGTCCTCCTGCACTTTGCAATAATCAGCAGACAGGAGAAAGAATAAAACACATTTAGATTTTGTTCCCTTTGTTGAGGAATCACAAATCCCAGTGGTTACCGATGAACAACATTACTTTCCCTATTCTCACCCCAGCACAGCACACTGCAAGAGCAAGTCTGTTGAGAAGACATATGTTCACTATTGGACTGATGCTGTGCAGACAGATGTTGCATGCCTGGCCCTTCCAAGGGAACCCTTCCATACAACAAATGCTGTTTAGTGCCACTACAAGTGGTTTTCCAGATAATTTTGCTTATTTCTTTCCTCTGAAACAGCAAATCTTCTAACATTTCCAGAGGTGGCCGTTATGAAAAAGGAAACTAAGGTTTTGGAAAGACTCACAAGAAGCAGGGTCACCTGCACAGAGCTGCACAAAAATCAAGACTTCTTATGGCTGCTGTATAATCTCATAGCACACAGTCGCAATAGCTCTTAAAACATCCTTCGAAGCTGGTATTAAATAAGGTGGGTTTTTTCAATGGATTTAAAGTAGATACCTAAAGGAGCTGCAGCTTTTAACAGACAAAGCAAGCTTCACTTTTCTTTGTGCTTCAGAGAGAAGAAGCTTTCACATAAATTTGAGTTTCTGAAGACTCTAAGTCCTGCTGAATAACTTGTGTTCTTTCTCTCTTTTATTCACACACACAGTGTTCAGGCACGTTAGTAACATCCAGAGAAACTCAACCCAGAGGAAGCCTCAAGAGAGGGCCCTGAATCACACCAAATGAGAAATGCCTGGGAATGTTGTTGTATCCATCTCATATATTCTTTCTAACTTACACTCTATCCCCAAAACTAGACATGTGCTTGCTCTACCTTAGTTGGTGGCTGTTCCACTTTGAGATCTGGAGGGTTGGCCAGTAGGTCCCTGGCAAGCTCTACAGTCAAGCGGCACGCTTCAGTGCTGTATCCGTGTGCGTACAGAGCCTCCGCACAGGCAAACAGGATCTGCAAGGAAGCACAGATGGTCATATTCAGACACAAAGATTCTGCAAGCACAATTCACAATTAACTCCAGCAGCAGGTGTTCTCAGAGCCCTCCTTGCCTGGACTTTCACCACCATCCCATTACGCACTCCGCTAAGAAAGCCTTTTCTTCCATGATTAAGTGTCATCCTCTCTCAAAGTGCTACAAGAGGTCAGATAATTAACTCAAAAAAAACCCTAAAACCCAAATTGACTGACTATAACTATTTCCATGCATCTCCATTCAAGCTGCTTGCTCATACAGGTGCTAGTTCTAAACTTACTTTGAGGTCATTACAGTAACGTGACACAATCTATTTAGATTGCCTCTGGCTTTCCAGAGAATTTCTGTTTACGTGGTTGAATTTAAAGTTTTTCTGCTGTGCATGTCTCAGTCTTACTTCTTCTTAATTTCTGTTCAATTTTGCCATTTCCAAGAGTAAGAATAGGTAAAAAGCACACACAGTTTTGCCTACATTTGTTAATCCTGGAATATGACATGGGACCAGCTAAAAATGAGACACACTTGAAGTTAGCACAGAAATAGGGAGTTAAGCTTGTGGGAAACAAATGTGTGTGATACCACTGTATTAAGATGATACAATGGGTTATGAAAGCGTTCTAATTAAGTAATTGATTTAACAGCATCCTAGGTTGAGTGTCAGAGCTAGGATGGTAGTGAAACCATGACATATGCAAGACAAAACTGCAAAATGATGTTTTGAACTGCATTCAGCTCACCTCCATCCGGTTCTCCTGTTCCAGAGGCTTTATACCAGCAAATATATCTTGCTCCTCTTCATTTCCCCCTTCAGCTTTGTCATCATCTTCCTTGGCTACCTCTTGTGGATTCAGATAGTATACCTGGTAATCATCTTCCTCTTCTCCATCATCCCCTCCACCTGCTGCACCATTCTCTTCCACTTCTTCTGGCTTCAGGCTCACACCACCGCTGTTCTCATCTGCAGAAGGCAGGTCATCATCACAACTACCCATTTCCCCCACAGGATCCTTAGACGATTTTTTGGCCATGGAACTGCTCCTGACACTGGGCTCGGGTCCCTCAGAGAAGTACACCCCACCGTCCTCTTCAAAGGCATCCCTGTAGCTCCTGCTCAGTGGGCTTTCTGCAAAACTAAATGTGTTGCTGGCTTCTGCCCCAAGAGCCAAGCTGCTGTCATCCAGGCTCATCTCCGCCAAGTCCGGCTCCAGAGAGCTGTCTTCACTGCTCATGCGGCGTTTCCCACTATGTTTACTGGTCAAGCCTTTGCTCACTGGCAGCTTTGCTTTGCCCACTGCAGTCTTATACACAGCTTTATCCCCTTCTGCTGAAAGTCGTCTCAGAACTCTCTGTGGCGTTTCAGAGACAACTTTCCGCTTTCCAGTAAGTTCCTTCGGACGAACTGCTGGCTCCTGGGGAGAGGGACGCAGCCTGTCCCCAGGCTGCAGACATGGTCCCCCGGGCTCTTGTCCATGGGTTCTACCAGCCTCACAGGCAGTCTCTGCACACTGCAACCGGCAGCTCCTCTGCTGGATGGCCTTTACCCAACAGAATGAGTTCTTCTTGTCAGTGCTGCTATACGTGATCCCCGGAATTGGATAAGCTTCTTCCCAGTTGAAGTAACAGGCTTCCACAGCCGGCTTGAAACCCTGGAAGAGCTTCTCCAGTGATTTCTTGTGCTGACCCCTCTTAACGTTATCTATGACTTTGAGCTGCCACTGTCTGAGCTGTGAGCAAAGGTCCCTGCGCCTAAGAGATGAAGTAAGAGGACAGGTTAGAAAGCAGACACAAAATGTACCTGCAACAAATTACCTCTTACCCCAGAGAATCCCCCCCCCATTTTGGTCAGAAACACCTCCTGCTGAATTAAGTACAGACAGCGTTAGTACGAAGACAAGCTGAAAAAAGGAAACAGGTATATTAGCAACCAAGTCCTAAACAGGCCCAAGACATAGAAACAAAACGTGAACAGTACCAAGATGAAAGCACGTTTAAAATTAAATACTGCCTGCCCTGTTTGTTTATCTGCCCCAAATAAGGTGTTAGTGATGTGAGCCTCAGCAGTCTGAGACCAGGGAGGGCCTTGGGGAACTGCGTTTTCACCAAACAGTTTGCAGCAGCTGTGAACCAGCCCTGTGAACAACTCCAGTCAAGACATTCTCAAGTACAACCTAAGCAGCCTGCCCAGGGAAGCGTAATGCCAAACAGGACCACCTAATCTACCTCCCAGGCATTCACTTCTTTACCCGATATGTCTATCCAGAGACCAAAAATTTAATTTAGGCTTTAGTAGGCTGTCCTGGGGAGACTAAACTGTTGCAAAGCCATCAGAACAGAACAAGAAATACAAAAATAACTGATGTTCAAATAGCTCTGAGGAAGAAGTAAGCCGGCAGGGTCATATAGACTTAAATTACACAGCAGTTAGTCCTGTGCCTCGTGTTACCATGGGAAGAACAAAGCATTTCTGCATTTCCCAGCTCCACATCTCACACAAGGCCTAAGCATACGAGCAAGATAGTCTAAATGGATTACACATTTGGGTGATCTAATTCAAGCAGACAGTTCTAGAAATTGTGTCTCAATCAACCGCCATCTTGTCTCTGCCACAGATTTCAGGGATCTGAGATATAAACCAAACACTTCAAACCTCTCAGATTTTCTACCAAAAGCAAAAGCACAAAAAAAAAAAAAATAAAAATCATGAGGTGACCCAATTCAGGAGCAAGAGCTATCAGGCCAAAGAGGCTAAATGAGATGGACTGCTATTTGTCCACTAAGTAAATTAATTAACATGGGAACACAATGGTAGGGCTTAATCTAGGAGAAGATTTTCAGAAGGAAAAGAAGAACAGGGAACCACTCCGGAAAGGTAACATAAGAATAAGAGCCTGCAATGAATTAGAAATGAGGTAGCAAGTCTCCTTATGATTCACTAGAAAGGCCAGCAAGGAGGGTTCTTCTTGGTGACTATACAAACCCCAAGAGAAAGGGTAATCAAGCAGGAGCATTTCAATTTTGCATGAGCTCAAGTAGAAGATCTGAGCAAATCTGAGCTGTGCCAAATAACTCAAATGTAAATACACATAGCACAACCTCATACTTTATTAAAAGCCAAAATCTTTTATGGTTTTTCTATGTGATCTGATTGACGTTTGTGTTTATTTTAAGCATCATCCCGTGTTTCCTAGTTTTTGATATGTCTTCATCTCCCATATTTAGCTACTTCATTCTGTAAACTATACAAGACAGAAACTCCATCCATTTTAGTGTCCCTGATGTACCTTACATAGTTGTCTACTGAAGGACAAGGTGAATCGAGTCAATTTGCAGAGGTGAAAACCATCCAATTGGCTTTAGATACCACTGAGAGACAAAAACGGCCAGTACTTTATCTCTGTACTGATTCATGGACAGTGGCAAATGCTCTGGGTGGGGATGGCTACAGCAGTGGGCGCAGAGCAACTGCCAGCTCAGAGGCAAACCCACCTGGGCTGCCACAAGATATTGCTGCCCCGATTGAGAATAATGTTGATAACACACTAACGTTTTTAGTTGCTGCTAAGCAGTCCAGGCCATTCCATCCCATAGATGTCATGCTCCGTATACACGTGGGGGTTGGCTGGGGGGCTGGGCATCACCACCTGGTCAGCAGGTGATGAGCATTGTGCATCACTGGTTTTGTATATTCTTTTATCACTATTATTGTTAGTATTTTCTTTTCCTTCACTGTCCTAATTAAATTGTTTTTAATCTCAACCGATTTATTTTACCATTTTTTCACCCGATTATCTCCCCCATCCCACTGGAGGAGGGGAGAAAGTGAGCGTGTGGCTGCATGGTGTTTGGCTGCCTGTTGGGTTAAACCACAATAATAGGGCATTTTACTAACGTTACACAACAATTCCCAAACAACGAATCCTACTGTGTAATTGTATTGAAAATATCGTCCTGCTTTCATTTGTTCTGAAAACCTTTTTCTGAGCATTTATAGCACATGAAACTAATTCAGTGCATTTTACACATCTCGTTGTAAACTAGATGTACAAAACAAATTATTACTGTGTCAACCACAGTATCTCAACATGAGCTTTCAGTCCTTCCTCTGCTATTCAACTAGTGCTAAATAAAGACGGCAGTGATTTTCCAAGGCACAATATGGTTTATGAGGCTTCTGCAGGTTTCTAATTTTTCCTCAGACAATTGAAAACACTGACTGAAAAATCATACGCCAGTGACGCTGTTTACCAATAGACTGCAGAGAATAAACTCTGTAAGAACACAGAAAGCAAGAAACGGTTCATCTTGAAATAGACAGCAGGGAATGACTGGGCTAAACAGAAACCCGGTAAGCTGCTGAAGAGTTAAATTTAGAAAACACTAAAATATATTTGTAGCCAGTGTTAACATTCAAAGAAACGTTCTCCACTGGGACACTGAAATGCAGAATTACACTCATATGTAAAAGAGAACTCTCAGAAAACAAATTATTCACACTACACGATGTTGCTAAAAGTGAGCAGCAATAGCAATTAAAGTTTAAATTATAGTGCTCTTGAACCTTACATAGCACATAATCCAGGAGGACGAATGGTTGAACAGGTAATGATGCAAACACAAGAAATCTACAGGAAGAAACTCTTGAGTGTGCTTGAATATCACAGAAACAAAAGAGAGACTGGATCTTATTCTGGTGCTTACCTCTGTGGACTAATAGTTGGGTCAAGGACAGCCAGCCTCCAAAGAACCACCATCTCATCACACATGCTGGCACAAGCATGAGCAGCCACTTCTGACTGGCCGTTGCTACGTCCTGTGTGGCCACTGGCACTGCTGTGGGATGCAGATGTCCGCACACTGTACCACCAGCCAGTTATCTGCAGAAGAAATTGGTCAGTGGAGCTGTGCTGTGGACAACATCTCGTCCCCTGCTCTCACTTAACCTTATAACCACAAGGAAATGGGATCTGTAGCTAGTGCCATGTTTTCACTTGACTCCAAAATAACTAAGAGCATTAAAGCAGAATTTGTTTGTAAGAACTGAAGGTCTCCCCAAATTTCTCTGGTTAGAAGGCACATGCCCACAGAGTAAACCCCCACAGGAGGCTGTCTTACTGCCTTCACACTTGGAGGGAAAAAGCGAATCATCACATTCTTTGGTTCTATAACAAATATGATAAATAAAGCATTTTCTTTCTCCTGCTCAGAGTTGAGGTATGTGATGGAGCAACTTCCTACACTGCAATTTATATTACAGAGTCAAAGGAAAACTTTCCCCTAATATTTAAAAAAATCAAAATATTACTTAAATCCATCAAGAGATATCTTCTACAAAAATAACAAAAGAATCTGAGTTTCTACCACCCAACGTATATCTTTAGTTTTTATCAAAATGACAGCTCACGTGTGATGTAATTTGTTTATTAAAAAAAGATTGATGGGGCAGAAATCAAATCAAATGTGCTGAACAAAAGAGTTCAGACTCCATATACTCGTGTTAAAAGGACTGAGGTACTCTGGGGACAGAATGACATAGAGACATCAATAAATCAGCACAAGAGCAAACTGTAACATCACTTTAGCATGGAGAAGCACATGTCCTTAATGCATACAGACTGTTAAATGATAATACTCAGCCATGGATTGTACAGGCACAAGGCAGCAGTCACTGGCTCAGCTTGGCTCCCTGGAATTCAACACACACACACAGAGCAAAGAGATGTGAATACCTGCTCGTAGTTGAGACACTGGTCAGTCAGAATCTCCAGCAAAGGAGCTGCATTGCTATCCCGTCTCTTAAACATTTCCCGCACAATGGAAAGCAGGTTCCAGATTCCTTCAGGCTCTCTTCCTCGCAGGGGACGCAGGAGACAGGCCCACTCAGCAGCAGCCGGTGGCTCCGTGGAAGAGAGATACATTGAATTCACATCACTGGAGATAAAACAAAGAGCAGGGATGAGGAAAAAAAATAATGAAATGAAGCACAGCCATACAAAATCCTGAGTATATTCTACATCCTGAAGTATATTTGCACCTTAAATGGGAACAAATATGCATATCCTAAAATAAAGGATGCATAATGAGATTCAGAACACCACGCAATTAGGATATTGTGCAAATATAGCATGCTCTACTGAAATAACATTAGAGAAGCTATGAAAAACTACAATGACACAAAATTGAGCATCCTTTCCTCCCTGGCATCACAGAAGGGTACAGGCCATACCACGAATAAGCTTACAGCTTGCACTAATATCCCACTTCCTCTTCAATGGGAAAGTTTACCTGAAAACAACAGGAGAAGGTCCACAGAATTTATGAAGGGTTTTCTTTATGTTGTCACTCAGAGTTGACTCATCTAAGTACCAGGTGCTTTGATCTGAGGCAGAAGGTCCAGCAGTGGGATCTTGACAAAAAACAACACATACACAGTCTTCAGGCTTTGAAGAATCTCTGTGTGCCCAACGACAGAGATTACAGGGAGCACAGAGGCAGCGTTACTCAGTTTATTTCACCCATTGCAGAACTCACTATTCAGAACTATCTCAGAATGCTATTATAACATTAACTATACCACCGACAGCGCTACATTGGGAGACACGGCTGGCATGCTGAATGGCAGCACTACAACCAGCAGGACCAGCAGAAATTCAAGAATTGTGCCAACAGAACCCCCAAGAAGTTCACTGAGGAAAAAATAAAAACTTCTGTGCCTGGGACAGAAAACCCCATGCAGCAGGACAGACTGAAAGCTGATAAGGTTTGGTGATTATGATGGATGACAAACTTTCACTGAAAACACAAAACAAACAAATAACCTGCAACGTAGGCTATATTAAGAAAAGCAGAGCTAGGAAATTAAAGGAAATTATTTTATCCCCCCTCTACCTAGCAGTGGTAAAGTTACATCTGGAATATTGTATCCAGTTTTGCATTGCCCAGACAAGAATGATAATGAGAAACCAGAGAGGACACAGTGAAGGAGTATTGAGATAGTCGTGGGCACAGAACGCCGAGGAAGATGAGCTAATTTCACCTGAGAGTGTGAGGGGCAATCACTAACAGCCTACAACTACTTGGAATCGCAAACACAACACAGACAAACTCTTCTTGGCAGTAGAAGATGATTAAAAAAGGATATTCACATTGAACATTAGGAAAAAAGTCTTGACCAAAAGGGTAGTGCAGCACTAAACAGGAATACTCCGTAACATCTCTGGCAACCAAGACTGGGTTAAACTAGCCTAAGCCACTCCTAACCCAGTCTAGTGTTGCAAACAGTCCCATTTCAAGTAGGAGGCTGGACAGTTCCTCTCCAATTAGCATTTCCAGGAATCTATAATTGACACCAACTTAAAAAGGTGCCTTGCCTAATGCTCCCTTCCTCTGCATATACTCTGAGGCTTCCATTACACCACATACACATGCATGTGTCTGTACTTCTCCCTTTTCCTTGCCATCCACCTACAATCCCAGCTACACAGTAACAGACCAGCTCAGAAACTTCTTAAAGCAATGAAAATAAATCCCCTTCCTATCTGTGACAGAGATTACCGAAAAAGAGACATATCAACATTACCTGGGGCTCCACACACTGTGTTGATGGCGGTAGACTGAGAAGATAACAGCTCATCCAGCAAGCGCTGAGCAGTTGGAAGAATCTGAAAACACGAAGCAAACTTTCAATATACACAGTATTTCTCATCCTGATACACTCAGGCAGAAATCTGCCTGGGTTTTCATTAATGAAGCACTCTCAGAAGTATATCAAATAGACACAGCTACGTTTCCAGAAAGGACAATAGAGGGTGCTAAAGATTACACAATAGTAAACTGGAAAGCACTTCTGAGGAGAAGGATCTGAGTAGATAGTAGATAGACCCATGAGCCAGCAGTGTGCCCTTACGATCAAGAGGGCCACTGGAATCCGGGGCTGCATAGGGACCAGTGCGGCCAGTAGGTTGAGGGAGGTCATTCTCCCCCTCTGCTCTGCACTGGTGAGGCCACAACTGGAATACTGCGTCCAGTTTCGGGCTTCCCCATTCAAGTCAGACAGAGAACTATTGGAGAGAGTCCAGCATAGGGCAACAAAGATGATTAAGAGACTGGAATATCTCCCTGATGAGGAAAAGCTGAGAGAGCTGGGACTCTTTAGCCTGGAGAAGAGAAGGCTGAAGGGAGACCTTACTCATGCTTATAAGTATCTGAAGGGTAGGTTGAAGGAGGATGGAGCCAGACTCTTTTCAGTGGTTCCCAGTGACAGGACGAGGGGCAATGGGCACAACCTGGAACATAGGAAGTTCCATTTGAATACGAGGAAAAAACTTCTTTACAGTGAGGGTGGCAGAGCTCTGGCAGAGGCTGCCCAGGGAGGGTGTGGAGTCCCCTTCTCTGGAGACCTTCAAGCCCCACCTGGATAAAGTCCTGAGTGATGTGCTCTGGGCAATCCTGCTTTAGCAGGGGAGTTGGACTGGATGATCTCTAGAGGTCCCTTCCAACTCTGACAATTACCTGATTCCATGCACCAGCTGTTACACTTTCTCCTCTCTTTTCTCAAAGCAAACCTACATCCAATAGGAAACTAATGCAACCGCAACACTAAACTACTGCAGTCATAGTTTCTGGACAGTTCAGAGATAAGGAAAGCTCCCACCTGACTGCAAAATCCTAAGTAGATACAACCTTACAGTGCTCTTTTTGAAAGACAAATGCATAGCAGAAAGTGTTTTTCCCCAAACTAAGTCTGGGCTAAAACTATAAATCCATTTGCCCTTCAGCATGCATGCTTACAACTGGTTAGGGATATAGTTTGGATTTAAATGACTTGTATGAGAACATCTGATATCCCCCTATCATTCCCCGCACAACAGGTGAGGTTAAAGATCACATGTAGTTTAAAGCAGAGCACATTCAGTTCACCTACATTTGCAAACACAGACCTATCTCAAACGGAGGAAAACATAACACGGTTTTGCATTTGAGTCATCTGAAGAAACAAACTCAGCACTAAGCTATTTTATACCTTTCTCCACCACTACATGTTTTAAATCACCACAAAGCAGAGAAGTTACAGGTCTAGGCAATGACACACCTTAAGGCTGAAGTTACAGGGACCTGCAGTGACTCTCCTTCAGGGATTTTTGCCAAGATATTCATATTTAATTGGAATAGGAGTACTGGCTTCATGAAGAGAAATAGCTCGTGGGAGTATAGGTATGTAATAAATTCCAGCTGACATTTTCATAGATATGGAAAACACTTTCTACAGAGATTTTGAAAACCATCTCCTTATCTAGCTGCATTCCTACAGACACCCTCCCTTTGCACTTTAAAGTAATTCAGCGTTATGTGACTGTACCATAATGCAATTCACAAACTGGAAATAAGGATAAAATAGAATCCCATAAACAGTCTACTCTAATTCTACATCATGTAGTCAAAATATGGGGTGCTAAAGTATCAAGGTATTTATCTTCACTCAGAAATCTTGAAGACCAGGAATGAGATTATTTGAAGAGTATGGGATGCACCTTGCCTGTTTCAAGGGAATTACACAAGACGGGTTAAGATGCATCTGCCAATAAAATCCAAACTTTTACGTTGGGCAGCATCCATCTGATTATCGGGCAAGATGGTAATAATTACATTAAATAATCCAGATGTTCCTGGGTGCACAGCTGGTACACATGACTGAAGGAGAAATTACCCCTGCAAAAAGGAGCAGACACAGAATATTTGAAAGCAAAAAAACCTACCACCACTGCTAGCCCTTCCATACCCTCTTTCATTAAGCACCAGACTATGTGGCACAAAGCTCCAGGTCCTTAAGGAGAGAAGAAAAGCTTTGTCTGTTACCTAAGGCAGCAAGAAGCACACAGTATCGCTGCTGAACTCTCAGCAACACAAAAGCAGCACTTTTATCTCACTTTCATATAATATGATTCTTCTACTTCATCTCATAAGAAGATTATGTATTTCTGTAGGAAATTCAGAGGACATTTTAGCAATAGAATATCTCAGTGTCCCAAGCACAGTACCTAATATGAATTTTAGGTGCACACTGACAGTAATCTAACTCCTACTTAAGACATTATGCATATGCTACTGAAATGTGACAGATCCGTGCAGGTCAGTTTTTCTCAACCTCTTTTGGTGAATCAGCATAAAAAAACTGCCAGACCATTATATTTTTTTAAGCAAACATTTCTCAATGACTTCAGTATTCTTGTATATTCTGTGCAAGCTTCTTAGGCAGATTATATAAATGACCCAGCCTTGAACAACTTAGATATTAAAGGAATAAGAGAACAGATTTTGCCTTTGACTAATAAAATTTCATGACTATTACTTAAATGACCCAAATGATTCTTCAGAATCACCAAGAAGCTACAATGGGGAAAGTCAAAAGGTCACCATCTGGGTGTATTAGAAAGTGCTCACCTAAGGTATACACAGCACATCCCCTGGGTAGTCTTCTCCACTTAACTAAATAAACACACAAAAAAAGCAGCAACCTGATTTGTTCTGACCTATGTTTTTCACCACCACACACTTATTTTATTGCGTCTGATCTTCCATAAGCTAAGCCGATATGCATGCTAATACAAAGCGCCATCACTCTTCTTTCTCCTTTGAAGACACTTCTAATCTTTTACTTGGTAAGAGCCAATTGTCAAATAATAGAATGGCAAACGTGAAAAGGGCAAGCACTGAAAGCCAAGTGACTCACAACTGAACAGCCTCACTGGTTATCTTGTAACAAAAGACATCATATAAATTGACCGAGAATAAAAATATTTGATTTGAAGGAAAAGTCAGTTTTATCGATTGTCCCCATTTACCTGTTGTGGAAGTTCACTGATTAGGTACTGAGCAAACTTTTGCAATTGGTCTCTTTGTAGCCGGGACAGGGACTCAGAAACAGGTGCTCGTAAGCATACTGCAGATGCCTGCAGAGAGAAAAAGAGATAGGAACTGCCATTAACAGGTCAGACTTAATGAAGCTGTGTCCACTGAATGGATGAAGTGTCATGACCACTAGCTATACTGACACATACCATGCTTGGTCTTGATGGACAGTTTCTTCCCTGTAATTATGTGGTGTATTGCAGATAAGATGCAAATAAGCTGTCTAGGCTTTATAAAAACTGTTTTTAAGAGCTTCTTTTCAAGGAAACTGCTTTAACAGCTGTGCTTAAGATCTGTTGTTGCTAGCAATTGCACAAACACTGGCAGGGATTTCACAAACAAACCTCTAAAATAGGACATTATTCCTTAAGCTTCTGGCAAACCAACCAGCTCGGTGGGGAACTGTTTCACAGAATCACAACCACCTCATTTATCTCGTTAGAGGGGCTTTTTTTCTTCAATTCTAAAAATCAGCCTCTTTACAGATCTTGGAACAACTCAGATGACAAAGGAAAACCTCACCACTAGTTTCTTAACCTTTTTCACTCTATAGAATAAAAAATAAGTCCAAATGGCAACTACCTAAAATTTAACTTTAAAACTGGCAAGAGCGGTTAGATAATAAAGACGTTTCTGATACTGATTTGCTTACATAAAGCAATATACCTTAGCTTGTAACTTGCTAGTTTCAGCAGCCAGTACATACCAACACGAAAATCCCTTCATAACCATTTTTCAGATAGAAGAAAGGTTTGGAGAGAAAAGGATGATTTTTATCTTGCGCAGGGTCTGAACTTTCCGAGTATAAATAATATAAACGAAAATTTGTTTCCTATCTTCACTCTACATATCCACCTTTCAAAACTGGAACTATATTCAAAGCAGAACCCACTTTTTTGCCAAGTCTCCCATCCTTAGTACAGAAAGTATACCCATAATCTAACGATTTCACAGGAGTATCGATTTAAGCCTATTACAATCGTCTGCTGTGAAATATTAACAGGCTTCAGCTGGTTATAAGCACTTAAGAATCTGGAGCTGATCACGAGCATGTCAGCTATAAAATGTTCTGTGACAGCACAGAATCTTCTGTTTCTTTTCAACATCCAAGCTTAATCCTTCCTTAAGATTTCTCAGCTTCCTGAAGACTGAGGAAATTAATCTGTATTGTGTATTTCATGTTGATTCCATGCATTTTCACCTGGAGTTCCTTGGGATGAGAAACGCCTACTCTATAGGAGGCCATATGGAATACGAGCAGTCAAATAAAACCATAAACTTAACTGACTGAAATCTACAAGTCAAAATGACGCTTGTATGTGTTAAAATGAACTGGTGAACATAAAGGCCAACAGTGATCAAAATTACTTTCCTTTTGCACTTGGAACGATCAAACAACAAAAGAAAGAGCACTCCAATGCCATTATTTACAAACACTTTTAACAAAAGACTAACTATCGGTGACCTTTCATTCCTTGCAGAACTGAACAAAGAATGATTAATTCTAGCGTTTAAACGAGAAACAGGAAGGGGCCAAAAAGGACTCTCTATCTACCCTTAGCAATTTGTACATTATCACAGGACATTCCGCAGTTTAAAGCCTCAGACAATTCACTCGGCAGACCACAACTGTGAGCACACATTTGCACAATCTGTAACCAAAAAGAGTGCCAAGAACAATTTCCCTAAAGAGACCGCGTGTTGCATAAAACTGTAATGAGGAGAGACTCGGAGAAGATGCCGTGGGGAGAGCAGAAGAGTATTTAAAGGCTTACATTGTGTATCCGGAAGAGGCAGAGCGCCACGACGTGAGCGCACCACTTGGCCCCGGCTCCGCAGGTACAGCTGCACGAGGTGATCCTGCATCGGTCAAACATCACCGCCACGTTGTACGCACCTTTGGGTGGCACCATCTGGGGGGGTACCACAGTGGCACTCAGATGGAAACCTGTTAAAATTGACAAGTCCAGAGTTATCTTCCAGTGCTTGGGAGACAGATTCCGCTAGAACAGAAACTGAGGTACATGCCATTTTAAACAGGGAAATAACATGTCTAGCAACAACACCCATACAGGAACGAACATGGATCTATAATCTCCAGCTCTTATTTCTTCCCAAACAGCTATGGCAGAATATAAGAGGTTCAAAAATACCAGCTGTTAATATGTTAATTTATTTATATCTTTATTTCCAATAATATTTAACAA
>VZRU01012906.1:316850-347153 GCA_013398155.1 Pedionomus torquatus
ACCAGAAATGGATAAAGCTACTACTGAAAAATGTGGGGTTGTGATCCTAGGGTCAAAGCTAGACTATATATATATATTTTGGCCATGATTTCTACATTAATTAACTCCAGCCACAGTGTAGTAACAAGCTATGTGACTTCTTCAGAATTATTTCCAAGTCAACTTTCACAATTTTACAGAGAGCTGAAGAAGGCATCACTCATATCTGAACATTTACTTTCACTCTGTGGCTTCAGAAGCTATGCATTTCCATAAATCATGTACATTCTTGCAATTTTGTGAATATTCCATAATAAATTTCAATATGAATATTCCATAATAAATTTCATAATAATATAATTCCAATAAACCATGTACTCAGAAAACAAAACACCCCTCTTGCTCAGGCCAGAATCAATGGAAAAGGGAAATTTCAGGCAATAACACTTGAATGTATCCAGCTCAATTAATCTGTGATGAAACAAATAAATTATGAATCTCATCTCAGGCAGGATGACAAAGAGCTTTAATGAGGCTTGGCTTCGTGTGATCTCATGCACAACGCAAACCAGTTGTAGTCATAATGCAGCTTCTTCTACAGATAACGGTTATCCAGAGGCACACACATTACGAGCAGGAAAAGGCCACCAGGAACATGAATCTTCTACTTGTCTTGGAGGCCCCTATCACCAGTTAATCATCCTCTATAGCAATGAGCATCAGCCTCAGTGCCTTTTTGCTAGTCTCAAATTCAGTTTTAATGAAGCATGGAATGCACCAAGGGTATCAAAGCCATAACCAAATTTCAGTCCAATAATCTACCTTAAGTGAAAAAATATGGCTTGAGACAGTGATTGCAATATTTTCTCCATCATCAGCGGCAGGGAAGTACATTATAAATCCACACTGCAAAGCTTTTATTATGATATTGCAAGATTATAATAACGATGGTGTTCAGGAGCATACTTGACCTACCAAATCCCATCTAAAACAACATGCACTATTTCTTCCTCAAAATATAATCCCCGCGCCAATACAAACTTGCCCTTACCTTGCCTAACCTTTTTATTTCTCCCCAGAATTCAAATCCTTTTCCTGACGTGGGTGATTATTTTGATTAGTACACATAATGCCACCCAAATTCTTCAGCCATTTTAGCAATTGGAAGAGAATCAAAACAAAAGAAGGCATTCACAACAAAATTACTGCACTGCTTATTACTAGCTACAGTTCTAATTTATGTTCCACACTTGGATAACACAACCCAAACAGTTCAGCTAGACCTTCTGTTACACCAGAAGCATCTCAGACTAATGCCAAAATGCCCTAATTTTCACAAAAGCAAATTAAGCATTTCACAAATTGGAAGAGCAGCGATTCTGTTTCATTGAGAAACAGAAGTATTCAAAAGGTGTTAGAGAAGAACGGCTCCCAGCTATACACTCTCATCAAGCTCCCACCATGACATTTTTGTTTGTACATGAAAATAGTTAGTGATTAAATGCAAAGAGGGAAGACCAGTTAGAAAAAGAGACAAAGACAATTTAAGGGCTTCAGCATGACATATCACAAGCTTCAACTCGAACTGTAGCTTGATGATCATCTGTCACTGACACCGCTAATTCAAGCGGCTCTGCCCAGTTCTTTTGCGCCACCAGCCTTGCTGTACAGAGTAACTATTTGTGGGATGACACCAGAAACCATAACAGGAAAAAAATCTGGATTAAATTAATGGTTACTTTTACCCAGAAAAATACCACAATTCAGTTTGCTGCAGAACTTACAGAAGTCGGAGCCTGCAGGGATGGAAAAGGTGATGATGGGGGGGACCATTCTGCAGTTCTTAGCCCAACGCTACTGTTTAAAGAAATGGTCATCAAATTGTACTTGTTTACAGTTAAAGTACAGCTACTGTCTTGCCCAGAGAAGTGGTGGAGTCACCATCACTGGAGACATTCCAAACCCGCCTGGACACGTTCTTGTGCAACCTGCTCTAGTAGGACCTCCTTTGGCAGGGGGGGTTGGACTGGATGATCTCCAGAGGTCACTTCCAATCCCATATCACGCTGTGATTCTGTGATACTCTCTCTTACCACCACCTGGTAACAGCTTATCTGCTCCACGCATAACAACACATTACAAAAACACGTCTGCATGTACCAGCAGCATCCATACTGCAACTGCATGTAACCCACCAGAAAAAAAAACAGCTAAGGTCTATATGCTATTCTTGGCAAGCTCCACTCCCAGGAGACCTCAAGAACAAGCTGCAGGCCAGAAAAATTGCTTTGCCAGGAGTCTCACCCCCCAGGCTACCATTTTTCTTAAATGCACTGTGGGTGCAGAGCAAGCTTAGGGCTTCCATGAAAGCACTTGGGCTTTCTACACAGAAAGTGCATCTTACACTTCTTATGAGCATCAGATTTACCACTCGGAACAAATATGCCACACAGCAGCATCACTCCTTCAGAGGGTGTCAGGCACGTGCACTGTACAACATCCTCATTATGCACAGAGGGCACCAGGAATGACCTACTGCACCCAGACAGCAGGTTCTATTGCATAGTGAAGAAGGGGTAGCAGAACAGTTTGATCAAACGTAAAAGCAGGAAATAATCAACTGCTGCCAAGATCAGGTCCTACGAAAGACAGATGGCTTCCTTCTCAGTCCATAACTAATCCTTCTCATTGCTCTAGCCCTGAAACTTAATCTTTCAGGAATAGTACCCAAGAGAAATGTACACTTCTGGCTGGTTAAAATCCAGTTTTTCAGAATTCTAGCATAGGTATATCAACATGTTTTGCATTTAGAATTTATCATGAAACTCGTTCATCATGAAATTTCAGGTCTGTTTATTCATTTTTCTGAGGTCCTATTAGTTCTTATGATTTCAGGTGAAAATGTACAAATTTGAAATACCTCAAGCTACTCTGCAAGGAATTGGAATGAATAGATTTAAGTGACCTAAGGGTTAACAACACCCTACTAAGAAGACTTTTTGCAACACAGCTTCCAAGCTTTCTTCATTGGTATTCAGTCATTCTATAATGATGACAGCAAACACACCTCTTCAGAGAATCTAGGAAACTTCTCTCTAGCTTTCCCAGCACCAACAGAAACAGGAAAACAAGAGCTGGACAGAAACTTTTAGAGAGGAAGTAATGCAAGGCAATTCTGGACATTGCTTATTCTAAACCAACATACTAGAATCTCTGAAAGTGGAGACTTAGACACTATTTAAGGAGAAGCAAAGTTAGAATCCACGCTGAACCTGCTGCTGCCTTCCTCGTTTGTTAAAAAGAGATTAAGACTATGATAGAAAAATAGTCCCCAAGATCAGCAACTACAATACACCTATTTGAGAACTGCAATGATGTCTTCAACACAAGGAGACGGGTATATGACTGCCACAAAGGGAATGGAAGAGGAAGGCCTACGAAAGTCAATTCTTTGTGTGCATATAGTAGAACAGTGTAAAAAAAACAGGGGTTTGGAATGTGAAGAGGTGCTTTTGTTCAGAAGTTATAGATAGGGATTTGCATGTGAACAAGATGACCAAGATTACTCAATGTTTTTAAAAAAATAAATAAATAAAATCTTATACTGCAAAGGAAAATGGAACAAAATCACAAAAAGCACATTTCAAGCTCTGTCCTGTTGATCATAATATCACAACACACTGCCCAACCTTCCTCCAAATCAAATCCCTTCTCAAGGGTTGCTTCATTTCCTTTCCCATTTCAAAGTATCTGAAACTCAAAACTGCAAACACACACCTTAAAATCATTTGCAGTAGCCAACAAAAATTATATCCAGCCCACCAGCAACAGCTGCTGGGCTACTCATGGGAAAACAAAAGACACAGGAGTCCCTCCATCAGATAAAGTTCCTCTACTATGGAGGAAAGAACGTTACTGTTTAAACAAAGTTAGTTCCTTCCCTTCCACACACATAACCCTTTGTCAAAAAGCTCAGTTGCTGTACGTGTACTTAAGCAGTTCCTCCCCTGTTATCATTCACCAATGACTCCTTTTCCCTACTCTGCTCCTCCTCCCCCCAGGCACAGGTTTTGCATGAATATTCCCAGCTGTTGTTCATTTACATTGCTTTACATCTCCTACCTTTTTCATTTATTACAGAAACAAGTTGTGACCGCAGTCTGAGCACTGCATATTAAATATTCTGCTCTTTTCCATTGTGAAAGCCCCAGGATTTACTGAGTTCCAGCCAGCTGCATTTTAGCTCATTTTGTCTCTCTTAAACATTTGCCTTCCTGAAGTTCAGCAGATGCCTTAGAGGCCTCTCTCAGGATTTCAGTCCTGACATCAAGAGCTTATGAATGCACTCAAAAGTCAGTTTAATCCCATTTAGCTCAATTTGTTCCAAAATTACTATCTGGTCTCACTGACAACTCAATATACCTTATGTATGAAGAGGTACTTCACTCCAATTCTCAAGAACTCCTGGTACTGTTGACACAGTAGACAACAGACTAGGTAAAATCTTTGCAAATGCTTTATTCCCTATTCAGATAACAGTTCATCAGTCTCTTGCAATTTGTATATCACAATGACTATCTCCTTCTCTTTTGTTCTCCCCAAACAATGACATTATAGGTCCCTTTTATTCCCTTTTTGAGGGTCCTTTACCTAAATTTATTCATCCACCCATCACTGAGACTTAAGTATTACTCGTACTAGCAACTAAACAGGCCCATATACGTCTCTACCCCTCATCACACAAAAACACAGGAACTTTCCTCCTTAACATAATACAGCTTTTCATATTATCATTTCTCTTATTACAGCCATGCTCAGTTCCCACATACCAATTAATATTCTATTTCTGAAGCTTACACTTACAGAAAAAATGACACATCTGCATCGGATTGACATGGCCCACCTTGACATACTAGTGTCTTTATTTCACACACAATGCCTTCCTGACTAACAGCTGCCACTGGAAAAGCTAGCTGAATATTCTTCTTTATTTCAAAGGATTTAATGAAAAATCCAGAATCCAATTCTTTGTTTAAGATAAGATAAGTTTCTATAGCCATACAGCATATAAAGAACAAGATAAGTGAGGCGAAGCAATAAAACCCACTGTCCGGCAACAGGGATTTCCTTCTCCCAAAATGCTACATGAGTAACTGTATTACTAACACAATTCTTTTGCTACCAGAATAACTAAAGCTTGCAAACTTCCTCTCTGCCACACGTGCGCTTTAGGCAAGGCATTCATTTGATCAGAATGTTCTAGAAAATCAAGTTATCTCTATCAATGAGGAAATTTAAGAATTATAGACACAAAGGCATACTGTGCAGGTTTTTTTCCAAAATGGTGAGACAGATCAGAGATCTATTTCTCAGAACATTTCTGGCTTTCAATTTAATTTCAGAGCTGACCTCAGTGAGGCTGAAATAAACATAGTATTTAGCTCAAGACATTACAAAGAATACACATGGCAGGGAGGTTAGTCTAGGATGCCAGAAACAGTCATGCTACTGCTATCCTATTGCGGATGTGGTTTGGGGAATCTGAAATATCTCGAGACATGGAGCTGCAATGTTCTCACCTATCTGGAGAGGGTCTTTGACAGCCCTCACCCGGAAGAGCTGCTCGCCTCGCTGGAACTCATCCGCACTGCCATTCGCCAAACACGAGTACAATCTGTAAGAGATACATACGAGACATGAAAATCAGTCTGCTTTTGAGAAATTTCACATTATCGTCCTCCGGCATTCTTTGTTGGCGTGGCTTTTGAGAAATCCTTACTATCTTCATCTTTAGGATGAAGTCCAGCTCTTTTCTGCCACTTCTCCATTACACTTCAACCATAAAAATTGTTAGTCTCTTCTTAAGTGAGTTTGTGTATAGCCACCAGCATTTCTAGGAATTTCAACCTAAGGTTCTGAAGTACAAATTCATTCATAGCCTAAAATTCAGCTTTTATATACAGTATAATAGTAATTCAAGGTCCAATGTTAGCGTGACACAAGTAAAACTTCTTATACTTCTAGCTGAGTTATGTCTTGCTCACATGAGGGTTTTTTCACATCTGCACTCATCAGAATAATGAACACATACAATCATCTGGTTTGCTCTATTCGCCCACAGGTGATCTTACTAATTACATCAGCACTTTCGACATTACCTCCTCCATCTGATACCAGAACATTTGATGAACGCATCTAAGAACTTTCAGGACAATTCTTTCTAAAAGAATATATAACCACTGCTTTGCAACAAAATTCTGAATGCGCAGTTAGAGATAGGCCTCCTGTAGTATAAAAGCTTCAGCAAAAATACTTCGGTAAAAGATCTAAAAGCAGAGTTTTTGACTATGCACTCACAAAATTTACGTGGAAACCTAAGAAATATAGTCATCTCTCTGACTGTACCTGTTGATCACTGAGGTACTCAGCAAATCCCGGTTCTCCTACTTACATCACCAAAAGGTTTGCACACCATACTGAGCTAGCCCTCCCAGGCCATTTCTGAGCCCAGTAAAAGCTCTGACTCAAGCAACAGATCCAAACTGGAAAGAATACTGCGTAAAACTAACGTAAGGACAAAACTATACAAACTAGTTATTGTCATACAAATTAAAGGGTGCATTTATTTTGCTATCATTTGCACTCAGACCCTGTGTGTACTTTCTGTGGGACATATGCACGGCAGCTCATCCCGAAATAAAACTCCATATCATAGGATATCCCACAGTAACCCATCCACGTATTACAAACTGCCCATGAGAACATCAGAAGACATATATGGAACATCAAAGGGACAATGGTCCTCCTCCAGTTAACAGAACTTTTCCTTAAGTATCAATAAAACAGAAAGAGTGTTCATTACCTGATATCTTCCTCATTTTCTGGGAAACTCCAGAAGGCGATCCGAAGCTGCAGTTGCTCAGGCACTGGAGGATAAACTTTCTCCACCACCTCAAATGGAATGTGAAATGCAACCTGTTTTGCAGACAGTTCCACCAATGGGATCACCAGCCCATCTGACAAAATAAGAAATGAAACAATCAGCCATTCAGAGAGCAAAACTCATAAGAGGCTAAAGAGATGGGAGCAGGGAGCCCCTTCCTTTCTTATCTCACCAAGTTCTAGGATCAATTTTGACAGACAGTAAGATGCAGTACAGAAATTTTCAGCAGAATTGCCTGCTAACTTTATGTTTGTTTTCAGCCCCCTAGAGTATGGGTGCACATTCCTAAAAAAAACAGAAGTCCTTCATCAAGAGATCTATATTAGCCTGGCAGAGATCAGCAACTCAAACTCCTGACAAACTGAAGCCATTTAGCTAGACTCTAAGGTAACCAACTATTTTTCATGTGTTTCTGTTAGAATATGGTATCAACATCCTGCAAATGCCAAGTAATTGCACAGGGAACTATTACAGTGTATATGCACATGACAGCAATGGAAAGGTTATCCGGGAACCCTAGGATTCACTTTTTTGGTTACATTCAATGTTCAGCTATTTACAGGATTCTAATTTCAGTTTGTATTTGTTGTTTTATTCACCACCACCTGCCATATATCTGTATTTCAGGTTCTCCACAGAAGCAACTGGGAATTCCTATGTTTGTACGGTGCAAACTACACTGAGCTCCTGCTTAACTGAAGGCACCAAGAGCTTTATATGAACACATTTAACCACCACCTTTGTACCATCTAACTCCATTTTCTATGTTTTCAAGTGCAGACGAAGATTTATCATCAGTTTATCAGAGCCTCATGTTTCTGCTTCGCTCTGAGCTAGATTACACTCTGTGCCAGGCTTGTCTTATCTGCAAGCCCCTCACTACTTCACTGAGATCCCTTCTTGATCCATCACTCCAGCAGCCTTGGTTTCCTCATCTTCCAAACCCTGTTGCCAAGAGCCTAATTAATTCCGTTTCAGGTCCTCGATGTTATGTCTCTTCACCTCCCTAACCAGCTTCTAAAACACCACTGGAAGCCAGAATGTAAACCAATCTGGCGCTCAGCTTTTCCTCCTCAGCCGCCTCCAGGCACCGTATCAAAGGAAAACTTAAGCCCTGATGTCAGTAAACGCTTTCTCACCCTCTGCCGAGAGACACCCTCCAGTCCCAGCAGCTGGGAAACAGATAGGAAGGGAGAGGGCTTTGAAAGTGCATGCACACAGCAAAAGCAGCCAACATTTCCCCCGGTACTGAGCAGACCTGTCAAATGGAAGCATTACATAAATATGGAAAGAAAACACAGTTTTCAAACATCCACGTTTATGATTTTTTTTTTTTGATTGCCGTAAATTAGATTCATTAGGGAGCATTCACTTCTCCCAGGCAGAGTCAGCCTTCTACTGTCAGGATTATTTTTTCATCACCAGTGACTTTTTACTCTGTTGTAGACAGAGCCTGTGTTTTACAGTGCTATAATCCCACCCACAAATGGGAGAGCAGCCGACTGTAAAATGAACAGCAATGGAGAACTGGAGTGTCCCTTTCTCTCCAGCTAGCAGATCAATACGATTTTGGCAGAAAAGCCATCTCATTTCCACTTTTGACAACCAGAACAGGTGCAAAGCTTTCATCAAGTCACTATAAAAACCAACTATTTTTAATTAATTAGTTTTTAATTAGCATAACAGTCAAATATCACTGCTCCTACTACTAGTAGTAGTAGGCACCGCAGAAGGTCCAGTTTGAGGCACTTTTAAGACTTGAAGTTACTCTGAGCAATGAAAGGAGAGATGATTCTTGTGGTTTTAACCATGGTAAATTTTGCATAGAGGCACTTTATCCAAGTCTTTCATTACACAATACTAGAAAAGAGGTAACACCTGAACAATCTCTACAAGGTACAAGACCCCAAAAAAGACTTTGGTACAATCATACAACCAGTTACTAGGTCTCACTGGTACTGGTACTAGGAACAGCAGTACAATCACTGCAACTATCTCCATGCTCTCCATTACAAAGTATGGCCGTTCCTGTCAAGCCAAACTAAACCAGCTCAAGAAAAACACTTTGAAATTACCTCTCTTGAGAAAACATTTCTTCCAGGCAGGAAGAAAGCACAAGCCCTCCTCATCTGCTCCAGTGCAAGTCCAGTACAAGTCAGCCAGCTCCAGCTTGATTTTAACGATTTTACACAGTGAACTAAGGTACAGGCTGACTCTGCACTGAACTCATTAACTGATTCATCAGCTGTACTGTGTTAGCAGTAATCAGCAGAAGACAGGTGGCCAATTATCCGGCATATCATAACCCACAGCCAGACATTCACAGCACACAGCTTAGATGTTTTCAGAATAAGGTGAAAGCAGTAAAACCCGGTGGGGAAACAATAAACTAAAACAATAAGTTTATCTATAAGACCATGTATCTTTCTAAAATGCTTGATTTTCTATAAGGAAAAAGAGACCTGGAAAAGAAACTGCAGAAAATAACGAAAAAATAGAAAATAATTTTTCAATGATTCTTTAAGGGTAGGTGAATTCCCAGTAGCTAATTCGGTGTACAGTGTAAATATTAAAATTAAGAAGTGAAACTGCCCTAAGTTTCAAGGGGGCAGTCTCCCCTGTGGAGCCAAGGTGGGACACTCATCTAGAATGTGCCTAAGAGCATCAGAGGGTCTTTTCCCATTTGGCCTCCTGTAAAGTCAGCCGGACAGTTTGAATTACATGCTTAGAGTCTGAACATTCTCCTTTAAGTCCTAACCCTAGAAAAATCCATTCAAAAGGTTTATTTCTAGATAAATAAATCCAAGATTGGTGGATTTGTACCTACTCATATCAAAAGGTATTATCAATACAACGGAGAGAAGCTACTCTTGGGTTCTATAATACATATATTTTGAGCAAGGAAAAAAAGAAAAGTCTGGTAACAAAGAACAGAAGAAAGCATCCCAGCTTCTGCTCAGAAGTAGTCAAATCAAAGATGTCATACAGAATTGACAAATCTGCAAGATAAATCCATCCAAAGGAGAAGACCATTTTAAACTGTGGAGCAAAACTAGCAAGAATCACAAAGCAAAGGAAACATTTCAAGTCTTGGAAGAATGAGGTCACAGGCAAACTACAGGCAACAATTCTTACAGGTTAATGACTAGTAAAACCCAAGTCAGGGAGGGATTTTGAGAGACTGTCTAATCTATACCTACTACCTAAGGAGCAGGAGCATCAGAATAAATAAATAAATAAATCATGTCTCCTCTATTTACTGGCCACGTGGAACATGCAGCTTTCACGAGGGCTGTCTACACTTTTTTTCCTACTGCTTTATGTCAATTACACATTTGATTTTTGTAGCTATTTTATAACAGTTAGAAGTTTAGCATAGACACAATTATTCCTGCCAGAACAACAAAAGGAAAAAAAAACCCAACCCCAAACCAGCCAACACAAGCTATGTACACAAATAACACAAATATGCATTTTCACCAGTGGAAACAACTGTTTTGTGAGCGGGGCTTACTGATGTAGGAATGCATCAGAATACACTGCTTAACCTTTGCTAACATAGGGTAGGCTATAACAAGTTGCAGCCAACAATTATTCACAAAACCAGATTGTGATCTCACTGAGCTTTTATTCCTTCAGTACAATTATTGAGTTTCCACGATAGACAAATAGAGAAGAAACTGCTTGAATAATCAGCAAAATAGCGACCATGAGAATATCAGAGTTAATAAACGGAATGGAAAGAATAAACAACTGGTCAGGAGCTGAATGTATTTGTTATCTAATTACACTATTTCCATTGGGTCACTTTCCTTTGACACAGGTCTCTAAAAATAAACTATACGTACAAGTGGATAAATACAAACGCAAGTGAACAAATCTCACAGCATAAGACACAGTGCAAAGGCAGGACGTGTTGCTTTGCTCTATACACCTTAAGAAAAATGCCATGATAGGCTGCATTATCTTTTCAGAGATAAGTCTGTAACTTTGATTTTATAGCTACCCCCGGTCCCCATCTCATGTTTCCCCTCACGTGCTTTTTCCTGCTGGCTTCAATCCAAAGTGTAACAGCGCAGAACAAAGAAATACAACTATACACAGAATAAGGAGATGAAGAAAATGAAGTGAAGCACTTCTGTACCAAACGCTAAAGCAAAAAGAACAGTAAAATCCACAGGAAATGAGCAGAGGGTAATCTTAGGCAGTGAAGAACATTATGTAGGGGTGCTATAAACCCTGTTTTACAAACCTCGTTTTAAAAGTGGTAAATATGACATTGTTTTTTACAGGATTTGCCAGGTAGAAAGAGAAATCCGTTACTGTCGAATGCACTTTAAACATTTCTGCTTGTTTTATTTTAATTAAGTGCCTATGAGTAAAATGCCCCTTGACTTAAATCAGTGATATTTTCTGATATCCCTTAAAAACAAAATGTGCCGAGAACTCTCAAATATGTGCCAACAGCACAAGCATTACATTTAACCATTACACACCTAAATCAACAATCTCCAAAAACATTTGTTTTCTTACTGTTTTCTATTTTTTTGTACATTTTCTTCTAAAATGCAGTTGGTTTTACTTTTTTCCCTCTCGTTCTTTTATCCTCTCTAGGAAGCTATTCTTAGAGGTGATGTCTTTAAGAAGCGTGCGCCAGAGTAATACATTCCTTCAGGTCTCAAACTCCACAACAACCAGAGATCTTCACCTCTTCCTTGAACTCTGTAATACTCAAAGATGACTGCTCTGAATGAACTTAAAAGTACAGTTTCCCATTGCAAAATAAACCATAAGCTTTTTAATTAAAATTTTACTCTTAATTTCAAATAAATTAGATCAAAGGTATTTAGGCCACTACCTATATTTCTTTATTTGCTCCTCCTCCATATTACCACATAATCAACATCAGGATGTTGAGAAACAACAAATGTATTTAAAAATATATATATAAAAAATTCACTGCTGGACTGAGGATAAGACACGTGATACATAACAGAAGCATGTCACAAAAGTCTAAAAATAAGGTATTTTCTCTTCTTTCAAAAGCATTTCTCATCCAGAGCTCCACCCACAAAGCTCATTCACTTCAGTTCTCTTTTCAGAGAGGCATTCAGTTAAGAGCAGAACTGATTCAAGGGGTGACAGACACACCACCGCCATGCAGTTTTCTGTGACACTAGCGTTTTGCCCAGGTAGGTCCCAGCCCTGTGAAGTCACCAGAAAGGGAATATCTCCTGAAGTGTTGAACTATCATACTTGCAACCTATGTCAGCACCAAGGGTACATTTCTGTCCGCTTGCTGGATTGTGGCTGTCAAGAGCAGACTTGTGAGATAGGTTGGGGGGCATCCAGAACTTCTCTGGGCAACCTGGGTCAGTGCCTCACCACCCTCACAGTAAAGAATTTCTTCCTAATATCTAATCTAAATCTCCCCTCTTCCAGTTTAAAACCATTACCCCTTGTCCTATCACTACACTTCCTGACAGAGTCCCTCTCCTGCTCTCCTGTTTGCTCCCTTCAGATACTGGGAGGCTGCAATAAGGTCTCCCCAGAGCCTTCTCTTCTCCAGGCTGAACATCCCCAACTCTCTCAGCCTGTCCTCATAGGAGAAATCCCATCCATCCCATTCCCAAACTCCAGGCAACATTATTAAAAATTACAGTATGTCTATAATGCATTAGCACAGAAGTGCTGGAATATTAAGAATACCCTTGAATAGTTTTTGGATTACAATCTTGGGAGTAAATCATACCAAGCAGAATTAAACATAAACTTCATGATGCAGTCACAAAGAGGAAAGGTATGTTTGCAAAGAGGTAAAGTTCTCCATCCAAGTAGAACAGAAATTGCAGCCACTCTAGTCTGTGCCAGTAAGACTTTGAACACGCAAAGTACTAAACCAAAACCACCAAGCTCCAGAAGGAAACTATCTAGTTAAAAAAATCAACCAAAATAACTAACATAATTGTAAACTTAGAGAGGAGGTAACATACAAGCACTTGAAGCAATAAAAGAAGCATTCCACCAGAAGGGTGGTACTCTGGATTGCAAACGATCTTTTTGAATCATGCAGCTGGTCTCAGTGGTCTTCATGTGGACACACATCACAGATTACTCCAGCAGAACTGGAGCTAGCGGGTGGTCTTAGGCCAGCAGACAGGCCAACTACTGAAGAGGCACCAAGAATGAACTTCCTTGCCCCAAAAGAAGACAAGAAACCAAACTGGCCAGCTGAGGGGTGAGGAGCCCAAGACTGAACCAAGACCCTGCAAAGTCAGACCCTGACAAACAGAGGGACACAAGAACTGCCCCCAGCACCCAGCCCCTGCAGAATGAAGTATTCAAAACCTGAAGACATGGGGTAATATTCAAATACTGACTCCCAGTTGTCTTCAATTAGCATTCCTCTGTTGCACATTAATAATTCCATGCCATCCGATACTGAGGGGAAAAAAACCCACAAAGGTCCTTATAAAAAACAAGCAAACCCCAGTGTTGCTAAAAGGCAGGAATTTGTTTTCCTTTTCTGTTTAAGGAAATCAGTGTGAAGATATGTGTTCCTGGTTTCTCATTTATTCAAGCAGTGTCAATCTATAGAAAATAAGCAACTCCTTTACACTTAACACCTCCTATACCAAGTCAGAATAAAGTTTTGGCTATTGGTATCTCAGATACTGCCCACTTCAAACCAATTCCCTGCAAAAACACCTCAGCATTCACAAAGCTGCAACAACTACTGAAGAACTGCAGACTCCAGTATAAAAGTCTTTGGTAGGATTCATCTGTGCAACTTTTTCAAGTGCTGTGACAGATCAAGAAGGTTACAGAAGACAAGAATAGGGATCAAGAGATGGTGAAAGGATGCTGCAAACGCTGCTGCTGCTGGATTGTAAGCCAAGCTTGCTCAGAAAAGATGACTGGAGGGAGCCTTCTGACATGAGGGCTCCTTTGGGCTTGTTTTCTCTCAGTATTTTTAAGACAAATATACTCATGAAAGGCTAGCAAGTGCAGCTGAACTGACCTAGAAAAACAGCAAGGGCAGGGCACTACCCCTCAGGTATTTCAGGCAAAGTTAGCCACAGGAAAATCTCGACAAATACCTGTTTCTCCACTAGGGTTGCACAGCAGGATGCTATTCTCCCTATGCAGTAATGAAAAAAAATAATAAATACACATGGGGGTTTTTTGCCTTTTTTTTTTTTAATAACTGAAAACACAGCCCTAGAGAAAACTATGTGATCAACAATCTAGTAAAACACTCCAGAGGACAAATCAAGATTCAGTTTGAACCACTGGGTACTCTGATTTGCTCACAGGATGAAACACACTAAAGAGAACTATCAAGGTGAGTTGGATATAATTTTCTGTCTGTGTAATTCAGCTCTAAAATTATCACATTACCCTTCCTTCTTACTGCCCATAAATAGTGCAGAACTCTCAGGAAGGAAAGTTATCAACTAAATATGGGGTTTTTTTATATTTAGGAACAGGTCTGCTTCTCTTGTTTGTTGTTTTCTCCTTCCTCCTCCTCCACTGCTATTGCCCCCGCAAGCTTACTAACTATATTAAAACCCTAATAGGATCTGTGCTTAGAAGACTTTCTGATACCTCTTATTTCCCCACCTAGCGTTATACAACTCTATCTGGGTCCCATAACCATTCTGCAGCAGTGAAATTACACTGAGAATAATGTCGCAGGGTAGCAAAAGCAGAGATATTAATACCACACTGAAAGTGAAAAGAAGAACTTGGGGGAGGCCTACATCAGCCCTAAGCCACAGAATGACATTTTTATGTCCAAAACATTTGAGAAGATGAATAAGCAACAGAACTTTTTCATTAGCCTTTACTGGATGAGACTGATGAGATTCATCGCCAAAAACTGTTAAAAATACAAATCCCAGATGGGCAGATCATGGTCCAGAATTGGAAATCTCACACTTAACTGACAAACCGCAGCAACTATTACTACACAGATTCCATTATAACTACCACAATAACATTTTAAGACTGGCCTTTTTTTTTTTTTTTTTTAAANATTTTATAACAGGAGGGTGTCCAATTCACCTTCAAAGCCTCCACCATCTTCCACATCCTCCTCAGCTGTTTGATTTCTGGAAACTGCCTGACATTACATCACAAACAGCTCATACAGGCAAGTCAAAATATTTAACGGCTCAAAATACCTTTTTGTTGCTGTATTTACATTCCAAATCAAAACCAGAGAAGGATATTATTTGGCTGACTACATAAACATATCCTGACACCGTGACTTCTATCTCCAAGATTAAGATATTTTAGGAAGTAAGAAATAGTTTATTGTATAAGGCAGACCTTAAAATACGCCAAAATACCACAAAAATAATACTGATTTTTTATTTTGGACACAAGCTCTGTAGATTTGCGGAACACAATACTAAATCATATCATGGATTCAGAGTGGTGAGGAACGTTATCTTTTTCAGGTGTTACTAATTTTAAACCTGTTAAGGTTTGTAGTTCCCTTTCTGGTCATCTGAATTACTAAAAAAACCCATTTCTGATAAATGGTTCACAATGGTCTTCTACACTCATGCTCTTCATGGGTACAGAGCTAAAAAAAAAACCCACAACCAAAACCCAGCTGACTTAACTCTGCTCACCTGTGGAGAAATGGCATCACCATCATACTAACATCAACCATAGACATGTCCCCAAACAATTTTTGTTAAATAATATGAACACCTATCAGAGGAGGGACCCCACTTAATCAGCATTAGACCCACTTAAGTACTTTATATTACTATATTTAAAGTTATGTCTTTTAAATCATAAAGTGTTGGAATATTATGCCAACTTCTGGTGACACTTCCACAAGATTTAATGAGGCATAACAAAGACCTACAAAATTAAGCTGGTGCAGCTTTACAATGCTAGGCAGTAACTTACAAGGGAACTAAAGCTTACAAGATGCAAGATGTGCATATAAGGTCCAAGAGTCCTGACCCATTAAGAGTTTAAATCAGTAAGAGAATGCCAAAAACCCCACCCAACTTTCCCTAATTCATCATTTCTTCCTCTTAGTAAAAACCTTTTACTGGGAGCAAAACCTTCTACTTCTTTGTAAAGTGGTCATGATCTAACTTCAGAAAGGCTTTCTTTGAGACGCTCTAGTTCCCAGTGCCCTTCCCTAAAGATAACAGTGAAATGAGCAGGCAGATGCAGATGAATAGATGAATAGAATACCTTAGGGTGCAAAGCACCCGCTAATACATGCAGCAGTTACTGTCCCTGAATTTCAAGAGATTTATGGGGAAATGGTTCCTTTTTCTTCCTGCACGGTCTCCAAATGAGACTTCTCCCCTGAGAATCAGCCCTCCCAACCCTGTGCCACACCAGATGAGAACCCAGGGAGCAAGTTTAACGTCCACTGCCTGCCAGCCCATCTGCTCAGATCACTTTGTCAGACAATCCAAATACAAATTTGTTCGGAAACTTTCACAAAATGGTTCAGAAATATTCTTTCATCCCACAAAATACCAGTGGTCTGGTACAATACTACTGCAACAACCGCCAGCAGGGATATTGCTACTCTTGTCACAACTTAATCAATAGGGAGAAATTACAATTTAACCAAGTATTGTAGCACTGGCATTACCAAGGGAAATCCGGGGTCCTTAGTACTGCTGAGCAGACCTAAGCCAGAAGAAAAAAGGTTGGTGCTTTCTGCTACAGGACTTTTTAGAAAACGACACAAGAAACAGCTCCCCACAGCAAAAGGCCACAATGTGTGTGAAGATGAAGGCAAATTTCTCAATGCACCTTCTTGGAGGAGATGCTTCTACCCCCTCCAAACTTCATCTGCAGTTTTTCCTGTGTCAGCAAGAACACTTTAGGAGGCAAAACATCTGAAGCAAACCGCTCTTCAGAGCGGCATGAGATGTTAGTAAGAAAAATAACCACCCCTGTCGAGCTATCCCTCCCTTTCACCGCTGATAAACATTACTGCAGAGTTTCAATATGCCCAAGTAAATTTTAATTGCCAAGCAGATAATCCGCTGCGTAAGCATCCCTTAAAAGTCCTCTTGCAAGTAGTAGGCAGAAGAAGAGCTTTTTCTGCACTCCAAAGGTCAGTGGGCTGAAGAACAGATTTCCTTCTTTCCGTACAAACTTGTCTTCTTTATTTCTTTAAAGCATCATAGCTACAACACTTTCACTATATTCAAAACCAGACCTCAGGACTATATTCAAGACCAGGACCTTCAGGACAAGGCAAAGGTGGAAATCTGCAACTTATGTTTAATGCAGAAGGTGAAGGAAGTAAAGACAAAGCCAAAATCCACAATTTGGTTTCATGACTCCAGGACAGAAACACCGTACACATTCCTCCATCTCTAAACTCGAATTCCTAAGGTGCTAGTCAGCGAAGTTCTGCCGCACGGTTCACATCACATTTTGTTGCAAACATTTACAACATACCTACAGAAAACATCTGCTCTGAGCAAATGTCTGAACCTCTCCAGACTCAGTCAAGTCCAGATCAGAAAAGTGTATTTTCTATTTAACTCTTTCACTTCTCCTATGCAATAACTGTGAAAATCTTCTGCACAGGGCTGCGCTGATGAAACTGGAGTATTGAATGTCATGCTGATGCCTGATGCCAGAGGTGATCTATTTGTTTCTTCATGAGCTCTGCTTCTCAAGAGCAAAATGTCAGTAAGCTCTTTTCTCAGCGCTCACCCACTCTAACATGATTGAGAACCCAAAACTGTAATACCAGCATTAGGCTGGCAATGCAGCATTCACAACTTGACAACCTCCTCTGGAAATTCAGACAAGAAAATTCTTAATACAAATGCCCTTCCATTTCCCTCCCTAAAAAAAAGAATTAGTTTCAAAAAAAGAGCAGCCTGGGCAAGCAACCGACAGCTGTTAGAAATCCTAAAATGAGCAGCAGATTTTTGTAAAGCAAGACAGACAGTGCTACAAAACACTGTATTCGTGCCAGCGCTGGCCAAGGTTTCGTGACAAATTGGGCAGCTTGCATTCAGAATGACTCTACAGTTGATGAAGCAGATCAGCTTCAGGCAAGCCATTTCCCCTGCACTGTTATCCCTCACTCCCTCACCCCATGCAGAAACGTGCTGCATAACCCACATTGTGCATTCAGAGCACAGACACCAAACAGCTCCCCTTCCCTCAAAGCAAGGCTCAGTCCTACCAGCTATTCCCACTTCTGCCCCACGCCAGGCATTTTAAAAGCTCAGGACTCAAAATTATCTCCCGCAGCCTGTGACAAAAAAAACTAAGACCAACAGGGATCAGATACTTTTCTGAACCTTAACACAAATCAAAAAGTCAGACTGTATCACAGCTGAGCATCAACCTCTAGTGAGAAATATGGATATGGTTTTAGATCCTGAAAGGGAGTTATACAAAACACCACGCAACCCCTACTGTACTTTTCTCTACCACCAGCATCCATCCTTAAGTATTACATGCGAAATTAATCTCTAACCAGCGTTCTTCCCTGTGCCCAAATCCCAGAGCAGTATCACTTGGCCTCCAGACAAATGCACTGGCAAACATAGAAGAGCTGCATTACTGAACGTGTCAGGATGAGATCAGGCCAATTTTGTTGGGGCTGATGGGAAAGTTATTATCTGAAAAGAATAGATCTCTCACCTCTAGGGTAAAAAAACCCAAAAACATTAACTAATCATCTGTCAGGAGCTAAAAGCAGATACCACCTCCTAATTTCACCAATGGGAAACCACTAAAGGTTTAAAAATCTGTTTCACACAGAGGAATCAAAAAAAATTAGATATCTAAATGCTTTTCAAAAAAATTGTATCCAATTCCTATTTTTATCTCCTTTTTTTGGGTAAAAATCTCCCCAAAATCTAACCCCAGGTCTATGGGAGGTTACAGAGCCAACTCAGTGATGTCCTTCAATTCCAAGTTCTCCCACTGCAGTTCAAAGGTGCAGCACAACAGCCCCTGATCAGCCTGAACCACTGCCGCAGGAGACAGCCTTCCTCAACTCTCCACCCCACAGCAATCACATTTCCTCTCGCTCAAAGTAAGACATCCATCTGATCATTCCTTAGTATCCTACAGTTGGAAACATCTCCTCCCTAACAAGAAATAAATTCTCTTCCATTTCCAACTCATCACCTTTTTGAGAGAAAACAAAAGGAGGGAAACAAAATCGGGTACCGAGGAATATATTGAGCAAGGAGGCAGCTACAGAACATTTACAGAGGTGGAACTAATAACATGCATGTCTATCATTTTCAGTGCACAAAAATAATAACAAAAGCAGCCCTGGAAAACTGTGAGGCACTGATTAACGACAATCCATTGCATGAATTTGCTTAGGCAAATGCATAATATCTCCCAAGATCTCTCCAGCATCACTGAAGCAAAGTCAACAATCTTCTGAAAATACCCACAGAAGTCTTGAAACACTTGCTGCTCGTACCTGGCCAGGGAAAACTAACTCCCTGTCCTTGAGAAGGATAAGCAGCTTAGCTGACCCCATGCACTACTGCTTTAAATGCAATCAATTAGTCAATGAAAACTTAACTTCCAAAGACATTCCGGGTCAAACAGAACAAATTCTCTGTGTCAGATCACCTTTTCTTCAAGCTGCACCTGAAAGTTACACACAAGTGTAAGCTAAAAATATTTTCAGGTGGCTGATCTAGCCAGCTCTGATAATGAAATTTACAGGTGCATTTTCCTTTTTCTCCCATCTCAGCATTTACTGACCTAAATATGAGGTAGCAAATGGAATTACACATGCTATGCAGCAGGAACTGTAAAGAACTCAAGAGAATTACTAAATTATGCCCTATAGACTTCACAAAGGTATTAGATTCTCTGAAAAAAAGTTTTGTTTTTTTTTTTTTTTTTACACCTATTAATTACACACTAACCTACCAGCAGGACTATAATGAATCTTCCATGTCAAATACTTACCAATATTTTTTACATCAACAAACAGTGTTTCCTAAAATCATGGAACTTGGGCATTCAAGCCACCATGAAGCTACTCAGTTGACATCCAACAAGGATTTGTGCGGGTAGATCCTCAACAGGATGAGACAGGTGCAAAGTTATCAGGTAAGAACTCCAGTAGAGGGATATTCAAAAGAAAGAGAAAAGACTAAAGAGTAAGTCCTGAGAATCGTCATTTACGAAATACAAAGTCAGGCAGATGTGAGCACACACTGAGAACCGTCAACCTGATGTCCTACAAAGACCAGAAGGAATCTGTATGACCAGATTCCATAAGGTCATACAACACTCAATATTCACAGGTTCGGTATTTTATATTTGAAAGAAGAATCTTGTTCTGTCACATACATTGACAGGATGCCACTAAGAATGGCTTGGCTGCACATAGGCATCATTTTAATGAATGTACCTAAAAAAGAGTCCAGATGGTAACTTAGCTACATTGACTTTAAAGTCACCTCACTTTTTCCATTCTTCAGTTCTGGCTGGGGAGACATGCTCAAAGTAGCATCTTTAGAGATCTCAAGTCTAATTAACTTTTCCCAGTAGTTAATTTGGGAAAAAGTGTTCACCTGCCTTGTAAGCATCTTAACTTGGGAAGGAAAAAGTACAGCTGGATGCCTTCCTGTAAAGGCACTCACTGCTTGCAGAAAAACTCTGGGTAACTTTTATTATACCACCTATGTATTTTTTTGCAAAAAATGTGGAATTCTTTTTCTATATTGTTTTTGGTCACTCTTTTTGATTATCTCAAGTCTATTCTCCCCGCCACCATCCACCTTTTCTCCCACAAAGAAGCAAGATTTCCTCTGAGAACAGATTTTTTTATTCCTCCCTCCATCTTATCCCTTTATCCTTTCCCTTTCTTCTGTAGGCCAATCCTTATCCCATATGAAAAAGAAGCTTGAAAGCTCTACTGTATGTCTCAAACTAAATCTAGTGGACAAAAGAAAGGCATAAAAGTCACTGAGATATCAAAAAATAACACTCATGTCCCCTTAACTGCAGCAGCCAAATGAAGGTTGATTTAGAGACGCTACTCCTGCAACCTTTTCAGGTTTGCCTCTTCTATGGAAAGAGAATGTCTTAGTTTCCAAATTTTTCCAGTGCTAACCACACACCAACAGAGAGATTTAGATAAATACAGAAAAATCAGCACACAGATTTTCCAGTTGCATACATCTTAAACATATTCAACCTTCTCCTAATTGATACCGTTAAATACTGTAATTTTCCCCCTTTTCAGGTTTTTGTTGCAGTGATCTATAAACACTAATAATGATTCATAACAGCAACAATATTTTATTAATGCCAGACACTTCACAGCATCACTTTTCTCAAAATATGCAATTCCAGAAGATTCTAAGTAATGAGTATATCACAGCCTGACAGAGTTCCTTTGTTTCATTCTTTTCATAGATGGTGGGTTTCCATCTGTATAGAAGTGAATATAGATGAATTAAGCATAATTGAAACAGCAGAGCTTCCATAAGCCTTGCCCACAATATTTAAGACATCACTTTCAATATTTTCTGTTAAAAGTGCTACACAACTAACACAGCCTTGCCAGAATGTTACTGCCATTCTACAGGCAAACGAAGAAGAAAGGATGCATCAAAACCCACACAAATTACAAAAGGTATGAGAATCTTCTGGTTGGTGACTCTATACTTATTGCTCGAGACTACACAGCTTTGGAGGAGGCAACTTAAAAACGTGTGATGTGGTATTTGGAAATTAGAGCTAGTATTTAATATATATATTATTCATCATTGCTCTTTAATATTAAAAAGAAATATCAAGGCTTAATATTTTAGTTAGTTGACAGACTTGTGCTTTGAATTTTATGTTTGGAGGCGTGTCACAAAACAGGAAGAGGGATGAAAGAGATACATACAGATCAAATGCATTAAAATAAAATTGAAAAAAGCATCTTTGAGCAATGACACTATTTTAAATTACTCTTACAACTGCTTTACAGTCTTACAATTAGATAAGAGACAGAAAAAAGTTCTCAGTCTAAAAGGAGCAATGAAATCTTAAAGACATTCTTGCACTTTAAGAAATAAAGAATAAATTGCTTTTGACTCTTTGGAAATGTTAATTAAAAATATAAGGCCAAGCAAACTAAATTAATTAAAGATATTCTAAATAGCCAAACATTACTCCAAAAGTTCACTGAAGTACGTAAAATATCTTGTCGAACTGTGCATTCCTTTCTTCCTCTGGAACAAAGTACTGTATAATAACTAGGACACTGTACAATTAAGAGGAGATGGTCTCAGCTCCTGGTTTTATAACCAGCATGAGAGACACTGTTCAAATCACTGATGTCCATTTCTGTACCCTCAAAGGTATCCGGTGACAGGAGAAGGGCTTTTTTGTTTAAAAGACTAAACTGTGATGCTTGCCATTCCTTTTTAATTTATTTTTTTTTAAATTCCCTATTTCTGGTTTCATATTTCTTATTCTTAACTGTTAACTCACTGTGTTATCCCTTCCTCAGCATACTAAAAAAAGTTGTATTACTCAGCAAACACAGATTATCAAGAACTTGATATGGACAAGAAAGCTCTCCTAGTCACTAAACTAACATTAATATGTCAATATTTCCTTTCACTTCTATGCAAGTTTAAAAACACATAAGGACAGCTTTGATACATTCCATAGCTAGTAGGGTAACAATTATTTTTAAAAACCTAGACATCATAACCAAGCAAAGGTTCATAAACTAAGCTACATAAAAAACAACTTTCTTCATTGCCCTACAAAACCCCCTCGTTTGAGTACTTAAGCCACCTCCAATCCTCTATCACCTTTTCCATAATAACTGAAATCACTGCATTTACATTTGCCGAAATACGAACTTCACCGTAGTTATTACACAAATGCCACAAAACAGATGTTGATTGGAGCACAAAGCAAATACTACTTGGAGTACAGAGGAAAAATAGTATAGGAGTACAGAGGGGAAAAGAAAGGTCTGGCCACAAGTCAACATGTGAGTTTTACTTCCACAGTGCATATGCAGAATAATTTTTACTTGAGAACAGCCATTCTTAGGTCTGGTCAGTTCACTTTTCTCACTACTTCTTTTCTCACTAAAGCCACAAGAAACAGACTGTACAAAAGGTGCTCTTTTTCTGCTTATAGGTTATGCTATGGCTTTATTGCTCCTTCCTCAAACTGACAGTTGTAAACTTGCATGTTAAAACACAATTCATTGATGGCTCTTCAACCATACAGATTGTGTCGCTATATTAGGACTAGAAGCAACACCAAACCAGAGAAAGAGCAGCACAGAACCGACACCAGCCCAACACAATTAATGAAACTTCGAGCACACCTCCACCTACTGAACAAGCCCACCTGCCCTCTGAAACTTCCCATCGCTTTCTGAACTCGACAACTCAGAAAAACATCTCTAATGGTGAAGTGAAGAGTCACAAAGGTTCACTCACATTGTAGGACATTAGCAAAAAGCAGACCCAGAAAACACAGGTACTGAAATTGCGTAATCTGCCTAGAAGTGATGAAGCATCATGAGAATAACTAAACTCTAATTTTAAATCTTCCAGGGTTTTCACCAGAGCAAGAATTATATATTCCCCTACATGGTTTATAATCTATCAGAAAAAATAAAATAAAATAAAATAAAAAATCTGGTCTCTTTTGCTCATGGCCTTTATCAGCAACACTCTAAAACTGCAGGAATGTTTTTCGTTCCATTCCCTACTGCTTCACTCATGGGTGACCCCAGATACACAGGGAGGGCAAAGGGGGCACAGCTCAAAACACAAGGCTTTCTGCGGTGCCTATAAGACACGCAAAATTAGTCTCCTGCCTGCTCTTCCTGCTTACAGCACCAGATCATATAAATATTCAGATACATTAATTTAACGAAGAAAACAACTTTTCGTCAACAACATAAGCAGTACTTCTAAGCATGAAACGAAAAAGCTGTTTTAACAAGTGTTAACCTGAGTAAAATATTCAATGAAAAAAAGACCTTTGCATTTTGTTGTAGAATTACATTTGCTGAGGTCACCACCACACACTTCAAACCTGAAATGCAGCTTGAAAGAAGTCCTGAGATCTTTTATCTTCACCCTGTTTCTATCTCAGGACAGAGCTAGCTACCTACATGTAAAAAATAAATAGATAAAAATAAACCCCACGTTTTATCAATGAAGAACAGGCCAAAGAAAGAAAAAAAAAAAGAGATGGAAATAAAGAAAGGGATAGGAGACAAAGCACAAGTCCAGTTAAATTCTTATCCCACAGAGAAGAACAACCCCTCTAGCTTTGGTCAGCCTGAAATGCAAATAGAGCATCTGTGACCTCTGGTCACTCAGCAACACGGGGATCTCCTCAAGGTGAAAGGAAGGCAAAAACAAACACAAAAAGAAAAATCCATGGAAGCCAGGAAGAAAGATGAGTAGAAAGATGAGACAGGGGAAAATGAGACACTTCTCAGTAAACAAGACATTTCTGAGTAGAAAGATGAGACGTTAAAACATGGGAAGACTTCTTGGGAGGGGAAGAGAAACATATATAGGAAAAGGCCAGAAGACCACAACAGAGATAAAAATAGTAATTGGAAATCTCAATAGTAAAAAAATGTCTTCTCCTGACAGCTTCTTATGTGGTTTCTCCATTCCCTGTTTCTGAAGAGAGGGGTATACACACTCTGTTATATCAGAATAGAGCAGGAAAATGCAAATCAAGAGACAAATGTGTGCGAATCACTCAACTTGTCATCCTTCCAAAAGACAGAGGTATCACTGCATTGTGAAACCACCTTTTTGTTTAGCAGAAACTTCTAGACAGCTTCTGAAATCTACATCCCAGCTCTGAAGCAGTGCATTTAATTATGCCAATCAGCCTTGATAAATGACTGCCTCTAGAGCTTCTCTGTGGTACCTTCAGCTCTAATGCATCAGTGTCCCCTCTGCACCTGGTATTACAAGCCAGTGAAGTCCCTTCCTCCGGTTGAACCTTTGCTTCTGCTAAACAGCATGTCAACACCACCAGCCACTATGGAACAGAGTACAAAAGGAGATAAAACTCATTTACTAGGTTGAGAAAACAGAGAGAGAAATTGATTTTCTACTGGCAGCTAAGCCTTCGCTTTCACATTACCTTTAGAAAGCTGATCTCTGCTCATTTAATATTAATATTTAATATATCATTTGTGGTAGCTTCTCAATATTTCTACTTTTAAAATTCTATCGTTTCTATGAAGAAACTCATTAGGGAGCTATACAACACTTTTGCTCAACAGCTACTGTTTGGGTTTCTAATGTTATTAGTGAACTTGGATATGTTGTGACAGATATATTTGGGCTAAAACAGACGTCATGTGTTGTAATAAATTTAAAAACCACAACAAACAAGGCATCTTACACCTGTACCTCCCAGAAGTGTGAACCGATTACATAACCTCCCTCTTAATACCAGAGCTGCAAATAAAGTAGAAGAAAATAAATCAATGGTAACTTCATAACACACAGTAACAAAACAGCAGGGAACCACAGGGTCTTCATTTCCAGCTTCACCAGGCTCAAGGAGCAGACACGCTTTGGACAACATCAACATCCTTCTCTGAAAAGAAGAGTCTGAAGAACACAGTTATGAATTTGAAAGAGCCTATGCATTTCTTCTCCTGCTTTCTGCAATTACTGCTTGAGCAAGGGTTAACTTTAATTTAATAAATAAACCTTGAGGAAGAAGTGTTGTGCTCTCAGCCATTTATTCTTTGTCTATCTAAATTAATGAAAATCAGTCACTTCCATTTTCCCAGCTTAGACACATCTCAGACTTTGATCAGGTCATCTCTCTAAACTGGTCACAACCTCACCTCGGGCTATGTCTATTCTCTGCCAATGCTTCCCTCTCTGTGGCTTGTATTTTTAAGGCACTGTGCCCAGAACTTAACGTTGTGGGCACTCCTAACAGTTTGGAAGAACATAAATTGTCTGAGGTTGGATAACGACATTTTCTAGGAGACTGCTCTTAGTTAAGTCTGAGGGGATTTTGTATGCAATGATTCAAGCTTACAGTAAAGGAAAGGAAAAAAAAAACATTCAAGCTTTCTCACTAGCTGCCTATTGAAAATAGTTTCAACACAACTCATCAGCACGCTTCCAGCAGAAGCCAGTGTGAACAAGTAAACACAAACCGAGCAAAAATATTGCAAACACACTATTTAGCAACCCTACAGTATATACTGCAACTTCTTAAGTGTTTGGTAAACATTTATGCTTCAGAAACTGTGAAACTGCAAGGACTAAGCTTTCAAGAAGATACAAAGCCACAGTGGGTTTGGAGAGATAACGAGTGTACTTGAACCATTTACTCTGAAGACCTCTGTCACAAAAATCCTTATGCAAAGACAATTTGTAACAAAACATTGCAGAAACACTGCAAATGACATAAATACCAGTGAAAAATACAACCGTTTTAAAAAGTGAGATGGGAAATTAGAGGATTGGAATGGCTCTCGTTGCACTTTCTGGGAAAGAAAAGATTGTCCAGAAGAGAAGAGGCAAGTGGGCACATCGATTGGCAGAAAGTAACCGATTGGTGGAATGTCATTTGATGGGGAAGTGGCACAAACCAACTCGGGGAACCAGATGGTTCTGAAGACACTGCAAGGATGTCGCTCTTCAAGAACACCCATTCACCCTAACTCCATTGTTGGATCCCCCGCCTGCCCTGTGCAGCCACAAGCTTCCCATCGGTGAAGTACTCAGGCAGCACCCAAGCGTCAGTTACAAGCATCACCTCGTTCACAATTCTCAAAAATGAGGGGTAAAAAGCAAATAATCAAGGCAGTCTGATGGGAGAGCAAGTCATTTCTAAAATCAACACTGAAAATCATTAATCTTAGTATTGCCAAAATTGACATGCTTTGCTGAAGTTTGCCCCAGAACTGCAGTACAGGTGAATCAGTGGAGACTGAGAGCAGTTCAGAGTCTAAAAGCATCCCTAAAGTGGACACGATGCCTTCCTCCTCCACATTAGCAATTGCACATTTAAAGAGAAAACTCCAACCTAGAATGAGTTATAACTTTATCACAGTGAAAATTAAATGAGGGAAAAACCACTAGATACAGTCCTATTTTTCTGATATAACTGTATATTTGCAATGAGCTACCCCAAGCCTTATTGTTAAATTTGCAGTAAGCATGATCATAGTATTAAGAATATCCAAGAAGAAAATAAAAAGTAAGAAAGCCATACCTGGGGTGTGTGAGGGTAATTTGTTTGTTTGTTTGCTTAAGAAGAGGACTCCCCAGCCAACAGCACTGCCATCAGTATCAGGGAGATTCTCTTTGAACTAATTAATCAAGAACTGGATAGTCCCAAGGACAAATTCAAAGCAATTGAAAAAGCTAGAAATCCTCTCTCTTACATAACTCGTCTGGCTGATTTCAAATCAAAACACAGGCTGAGATCCAAACTGGAGGAAAAGGCCAACAGAATATAGTTCCTCTTGTTTGCCTTTAGCATTTAACACTGAACAACTCAGCGCCCACCCTCATTTTTTGCTTGCAACGACTCCATAGGCCACTGCAAAATGGTAAACTGTGGAAACAAAACCACACAGCTCAATTCAGAATGAGCACATTTTAGAAGACTCGCTACAACTGACAACCTTAGGATCTGGCAAGTTCTCAGTACAAACTGTTTTTTCTGACTACAAAAACACAGTCAAAAAGAAATGTTAAAAATAATTAAGCTGGTACGGGAGTTCCGAAATCCAAGGAGATCCCAGATGATGACAGATCCCTCATCAGACCAGACTCATTGGCAACGCACTGTGCACAATAAAGTACCTGCAAGTGTTCCATGTTGGTAATATCATATATGACTTCACAGAGTAGACAAATAATTATTTAGGCAGCAAATCCACGTTCACATACTTCTCAAAATAACTCTGACCGGAGCCTGGGAATTGCCAGCAAATGCCTTTAAAGCAGGCAACAGTGTCCTTTTAGAATGCCTCTCTTGCTAAAGCAAAACTTTTGTACAAAGGAATTGAGCCTCTCTACAGATAAAACCTAAAAAATGTGAAGCAAGTACAAACAATACAACCCTTGCCAATGCAGGTCTGCAGAATCCAGAACAGCAACATCTCAATATGATGTAAATAATTAGAATTATCACAACAATAATGTTAGCTACTGTGGTTCTCGTATCAGGAAAGAGACTGAGGATTACAAATACGCACAATCTACGGAACTGATTTTTCATTTTAGTGCAACAAGTGGATGCCAGTTGAGAGACCAATCGCTGCTTGCTTTTAATTTGGTCAAGAGAGCTAAAGGAACTAGGCCAAGTCCCAGAAAAACAATGATACACCGAACGAGTGGAGAAAAGTTGGCTAAAAGCATCTCAAAGTTGAACAAAAATGATCGCCTTTCCAAACATCAGTTTGACCTGTACAAACCAGTTTCACACACCACAGCCAAACCAGAGATGTCTTACTTCCCACAGCAGTACGTTCTCAAAACTTCAGCTCCTTTGCAGGAATTTAACATATGCAACAAGACATAAAGCAAAACAAAAAGTTAAACGCTCCGCCCTGTGTCCAAGACACCTCAGGACCCATAGCTTTAAAAAAAGCCACCACACCAGCACTGTTCTCTTTCTTTACACCAGTAGAATGTTCCACACTAAAACCAATGTGTCCCAGCTGCAGGATCCAAGAGCGCTATCCAACCTGGATGTATTCAGCACTTCCCTCTCCCTTTCTTCTTTTGGGTTGGATTTTTTTAAAGTTTCCGTCCTACCCTCAACTCAAATCCTGACTATTCAAGAGACATGAGAGGTTACGTATCTGCAACAAGAGCTAGTTCTCAAATTTCTTAAAAATCCAAAACTTCAGCTGCTCTGGAAAGCCCATGGTTAATGCAAGGTCTGCCTCCTGGTCCTAATCCAACAAGTGAGCATTTGTCCATAGCATAACACAGCCAGACTTCAGCCCAGCTCAATAGAAATTGCATTCTCTGTTCATGTAAGGCCAACGTTCAGAAGAGAATGAAGTTTTGCAGTTCCAGATAGGGAGATATTAATGAAGCAGCTGATAGTCACAAAGGTCAGCAGTAACAGGAAAAGTACTGACACTGGATTGAAAGAGAAGAAAGGAGATAAAAGGAGGAGTAGAAAGGGCTTGTTTAATTTCTGTTATCTGTATGTCTGGCTCTGCTTGGTGTAACCACCACCCGAATTCGAGGGTCAAGATGCATCAGGATGAAAGAGAAATTATGCTTCATTCACTACAAAAAATAATAATCAAGCAAAGAGTTAGTAGCTACATGCTCATTTTAAATAACTGTAATCTATGTTATCTATTTTCCTGTCGGCTACTAAAAAGAAATCACTACCAAAAGGAAGGAAATATAACAACTCTTGAAGCAGACACAATGTAGTTTGCTGACTTCTTTCGACAATCTTAAGACCCTCTTGCTCTACTACTGCAAGAGTAAGTCCGCTAATTTACTAGAAAAAAAGAGAAATGTAAGGAGATGAACAAGAAAAATAGACTGCTCTATACAATAACGGCTCACGTGCCTCACCATGAGTAGCTTTACAGCAGTTACTGTGAAACCTTAGCGTAATTCAATCAATGTGAGCAGGAACCTATGTATAGTTATTCCCAGCCAAGTCCATACTTTCTGTTTTCAGATTTCCAAGAGCAAGCTCACAAACTCTCCTCAGAAGAGCAGCACCACGATACTACAGAGCACACACAGGTGAAAACTCACCCGAAAAAGCAGATTTGTCTTAAGATCCCCTGTAAATTTTTTGTTTAAATTTCTGGTGAAACATTATCCTGACCATGATCCTACACATGACTTCACTTTGCACCTTCAACATTTCTTCTGCCGATCTCCTCACCCCCAACTTCCACAAGCGTAAAGGGCATCCCAGTGAAACCAGGTGACCTCACCTTTCATTTTGACAGTGGGAGAATTGGGTCCAGCCGATTGCTTCCTCCATCCTCTCCAGTTCTGGCAAAGGCTCTCCGCCTCAGAGATGAAGGAACAAAGAGAGTCTTCTTCAAAGCGATCAGAGTCTTCAAATGAAAACCTCTCCCCGTCCTCCCACTCTGCAAACATGAGTTCCATCACATCCGACAGGCGACGTGGGGGGAAAAGAAGAAAGACAGAAACAGCACTGCTCACTTTTAACAGGTGGATGGACTTGAGGGGCTCCTGCAATACTTAAAATCTCAATTCCGATCTGATCCCCCACACTACGGCAGCAGGAAAACCAGAGCCAGTGTATCTGAGGTGGGAGAAGCAGGAAACCAACGGAGGGGAAGCACGTAAAAATCCAAGGAGAAAGGAAAAAAAAAAAAAAACAAAAAA
>VZRU01012907.1:5649-34798 GCA_013398155.1 Pedionomus torquatus
GGTTTTTTTTCCTGGGGCTGTGCTGAGGCACGCATGGGAATAGTGTAACATGGTGGTACAAAACCTAAATTGGCCTGTAGGCACTAAAGTAGAGTAAGTAAGGTATTGTAGCAAAATTGTATTTTCATTTTCTGTCAATGTTAGCTTTATTTCTGAATTTTGTGTCAGTCTCAGAAAGAAGGTCTTGCACGCAACAAGTTTCTTTCGAGTCACGGTACTAAAAGAAAATTTTAGTAAAAAGATGTAATTTGTTTGTAAAGCCTGTTAATTCCTTTGAGAAAGAATGAGTGATTCCTGTACACTCACATTGCATGCGCCTGAGCTCAAGCGTTGTGCATGTCCTTGCCTATTTTTTCTCTTCTCTTCTGGGTCAATTTGGGATAATAACCCTGGCTGTCACCACCAATCTGGCTTTGTAGATGTGCAATTCCCTAACTCGCTCATGTGGATAATGTATTCATCCTATAATGCTGTATTTCAGTTTCAGGACAGCGATGGTTGGAGTGGAGTAGTTGTCACAAGTAAAAGTAATGAACCATTTAGCAGTTATACTGCAGTCTGTTGCAAAGTTATCTCTTGGTTTCTCTCACCCTACCCGTCTGTAGCTATAATCGTGTAAGACAGTCTTTGAAATAGTGACACAACTGAGTGTGTCACTCTGCCATTAAAATCTTGCTAAAGTTACCATACCATTTCTGACATTGACCTCATTCATACTGCTGTATCACACCTCATTCTCAAAGACAGAGTGCCATTAGATAGTTATATTTCTTTGTTGAGTACAGAATACAGGAGTGAAGAGAAAAGAACCCGTTTTGGTTGTGATGAGGAATACAATAACCCATCACCATAGCAAAGAGAATATTTTATTTGAAAAATACGAATAAAAGATTTTGTCCCTTTTGTTTATTAAAAGAAAATGTAACAATTTTTATCAGTAACACTTGCATAAGGAGGTATGCTTTACATTACTCTTTTGTTAAAAAATATATATATATTTTTTGGAGACTTTGGAAAAATAAGGATGGCCCAATACTTGCAACACGCTCCTAATGTTCCTTAGAATGTACTGTGCCACTTCTATGTACTGCAAGTACAAGGTCTTAGCACTTTAAAATCCACAAAGTAACCCTAGGCAGCATAATTTCATATTCTCTGCATTTAGAACATCTTCTTTGTTACCCTTTGTGTGAGTCTATGAGTTTGGTTAACTCCAGACTGGTCCAATACTTAGGTTTTCTAAAGGATAATTTTACAAAGCCTTAGACACACAGAAATTTTGTATTCCTTTTAAATACCAGTGAGAATATTTTCACATAGACATTTGTTGCAGTATTCACAACTTAAACAACTGCATCAATTAGAATTCAAAACCAAAACCATTTACAATTATTTTGGTTTCCTAAGAAGAATGCAAAAAATAAAGTGCATAACAAAGTGAAATTACTTGCAACATTTACAGTCTTCTATGTGCATGTAATAAATGGTAACACTGATACACAAATTAATTTGTTCTCAATGTATGAATCTTAATCTCATGCCAGTTGAATCCAAGCTCTTCCTTGGTTTTAAGGTGTATTAAATTACATTTTTGACTGGTTTTAGGTTAACAATGTATTTTTACATTTTAAAATACTTACTCAAACTGTTTTCTCAGATGACGTGTCAAGATTACAACATACTGAGTGCCCTCACCATGACAAGAAAGAGGGTTTCTTTGAAGGAATACGACAGCTTAATTTGGTGTAAATGTACTATTAGTTGAATAGCTGTTGCAGAAATAAAACAGTAAACTGGAATGCCCTTAAGCACCACTTTGGATGTGCCACTTCACTTTACTCAGCATCTTTCACTTTAAGTAAAACTGGCAGTTTTCAGCGCTTAGTTGTTAAGCAGCAACAGGACTACTATTAGGCTAATAGGAAAAGATTTAAGAATGTAAGTACAGAAAAGATCCATGAGAGCTTTAAGCAAAGCCTACACAATCAGACTTAACCATAATCTAGGAAAGAATTTCCCACAATACTTTCACTGAATGTATACTTTGTTTAAATTCAGCAATGCTACAAAATGATTTTGCCCTCCATGGCACATGGTGTTAATTTTCTTCCAGTTTAATCAAAATTACCATAGAAATTTTTAAACATAGTTTAAATTTGTCTCTAGGATGCAAAGAACCAAAGGGAAAAAAAAAAAGTGACATCAGTAAACTTGTTCTTCCTGCACCATGAGGCCTTTTTCTATAGACCTGAAGATTTAATATACTGCTATTTGTCATGCAACTAACACTGCACGGTGATGTGTATTTGAGTAAAAAACAGTGAGCACAGCAAGCATGCACATGGATCATGATAGAAATGCATATTTGGCGATCACTGTGGATAGGACATACCAAACAGGACACATTGTAGCATCACTGAAGCAGCATCTCAATAACCCTGCAGAGTTTTAAAGGATTTAGAATTCCTGGGGCTGTGGGTACAACACACGTGCTGTACAGCGACAAAGACTGCACCACCAATGGTGAAAAGGGGATTCTTATTTCTGAGATATGAGGTCCTTCTCTCATTAACTTAATCAGAACATGAGCATAAGTGAAGCATAAGAAGTGATTATTTCCTTATGTCACTGCACTTCTGCCTGAATGTTCTATGATGCAAATAAAAAGAAAAAAAGTGGTAGAAACACTGCTTAAAGCACAAAATACAATTGATTTTCCCTGTATTGGTCTAGGGCCAGAAGGAACAGATATAAAGATAACTAACAGCTGGCTCTCAAAGCTACAATAGAAAAATGAAAGCAGTTTTCATGCAGATGTGGTACAAAGTATTATGGTCCATGATACTACTAACGCTGAAAGATTTTCTCCTTAGCACTCTTTTCATACAATATAAAAATTTAGATGTTGGCATAAAGCAAGTGCAATCTAAATAAAAAGAAAATTTCTCCTCAAAATTCTGCACTACTAGTTACTTCTTTTGGGACAAACCAGAAAGATAGCCTAAGTCTAACCCCAAAAAAGAACACATAAACCATTCTCAGCTTGAGTATGACTCTTACTGCATTAAAGCATCTGATTGACTTTACAACAAGATGATCTCCTTATATGCATTTCTGTATTTAATAAAAATAAATAAATAAATAAAACCCACCAAAAATCAGAACACATATTATTAACTATTTTCAGATCATCAGCATAACATTTTCAGGTTTGGGGGTTTTTCCTCTCTAAACTGCCTTCTGTGAGTTCAGATGTTGACAGAAAGGGAAACACTATAATTTTCAAGTTGCAAACAAAACAGTGTAGTAAAAGCCAGTTCTGGAACTACAGTGCAACTAATACTTCTTAGAAAAGTTTCTTACAAAGCTACTTGCTAATTTTTTCAGAAGGCTATTTAAACCAAAAGCAGTCAATATGTCAGGAAGAAATTAATTTAAAAAAAGAAAATTCTCAAAGTAGAACTGATCAGAACTTTCAACCATGTCACAGTAAAGAAGGGAAGGCTTAATAATCTGGTTTAGCTCTGTGGCCCACAGTAGGTCAGCAATAAATACAGGCCCTGCTTCAAGGAGCAAAAGGTACTCCCTTCTGTACTAAGCTGAAGGTAAACAGTACCCAAAATGTACAGGCGGGAATCTAGTGAATTCCTGTACAGATCTGTATCACTCTCCAAATCAGCCAGAGAGTAAACAAACAGTACGCAGGTTCTGCTCTAGAGGGTTTCCCTGTCATGTATATTGCAAGAAGTCCACTCACCTAACTGGAGCTACAGTTTCCTTAGGAGAAGACTGTAATAGATGGTCAGCCATACATGTCATAATCTTTCATGGGATATTATAAACTCCTATTAGATGGTCCTCTCATAATATTATCAGTAGAAAGGCAAATAAAAGATTAATGTTTCAAACAAAACAAAGGAAAACATAAGAATCTGCTGGACTGGGTGTTAAGCAGCCTTCAGTGCTAAGCCTTCAGTGTTAGGAAGTTCTGCAAAGATAGAAAGTTACTTACATAAGAAATCAATTTAGTTAATCCATAGGAACCTCACTAACAATACATTTTTTCTTTCTCCATTGACTTAAAATGTTACTATTCCCATGATTCTTCAAACAGAGAGAAAAACCCTTGCACTGCTTGGGTGGAAATTACTGTAAGAGAAATTAAATACCAGCAGATTAAACTAAAAAGAAAAAAGCATCATCATCTTATTCTCTTTGTTCCAATTTTCTCTATTCCCATGTCTTAGCAGCGGCTTTTAGTCACACATGGAAATAGAGACATCATGATTAAGAACTCTGTGTTTTAAACTGACTGTTGTAGCTCCTGGATTCAGACTAGCAAAAGACTTAAAAGGCTTCATCTATTGACATAAGTGAAGCACGGTGAACCAAACAACTGCATAGTTTAATGGTGCTGCCCTTGCTGCTATTATTAAAAGAGCCTATGTTTCATCTGCTTCACTGCTTAAAGAGTACTTTGGACCCATTCCATTTCAATGAATGATGTTCCCATGAAAAGACAAAAAGCAAAAGCACAACATCAGCAACAACAGTTCCTCTAGCATGCGGTAACAGAACAGGGCTGGAGTTTTGGGCTAGAGCCACGTTTGGGCTAACAGCTAATGATGCCCTCCCTCTGTTAGCTGGTTATGGATGACAGGATTATGAAGGACATAATAAATGATGCTATCCCAATGCAACCTGCTAATTCAGTAAGATTAAATTGTTAAAGGACCGTTTATTTAAGAGTACAGGTGTGGCTCACCCCCTCTGTAAAGGAAACAGACCGTTAGCACTTCTCAGACTGATGGTAAACCCCACTGGCTACCTCATATTGGGATCACAAGGCCTGGAGCACAGCTAGAAATGCAACGTCAGAACCGCCTGCAAGAGATTTGCTCCTCTGTTAGCTATCTTCCTAAACAGGCATGACCATAAACTTCCTGTAGCTTGGAGATGTTAAGCATATTGCAATAAAAATTTAATTGCTTGGCTTTACTTTAGGTATTGTTACAGATACGGTACCATGGACTTTATTGAGCAATTAAAAATTATACACAAGGGACAATAGCTTCTTTTTTCTGTATTTTTCAAAATTTGACTTTCTTCCAATCGGAGAACCCAGTTTCAAATATGAAAAGGGCACTTGTTCTACAGTAACTGCATACAACTTGCTCAGTTCCAAGTACTGCGTTCATTTTTCATTACTGTTGCTGTCATTATATCTCCAGTCGTGAGGGAACTTCTCTGTTCTGGGAATTACAGCTAAGTTGTTCTTTCTGATTCTATTTCCCCATAGAGTTCAGCTAGCTTCTTGAACTCGGGTCCCCAGTCTCCAAGGTAATTATAATCCTGGTCAGAGTGTGTTGTGGCAGAATCCAAAGAGCTGATAGATCCAGCTTCTGATCTATGACCCTCATAGGCATATGTCTGCAGGGAGTCATACGGGGGCACGCTGGGGTCCAGATCAGCCTCTGCCAGTCTTTGCTTAATGAACTCGTGGACATCTATACTGTCAAGACCTGAGGAGGGATGATGCTTGGGCACAGGCTTCACTTCAGGACGAACATCCCTCCGGTATTTTAGCTCCTCAGCAGCTGATGGATTCCGCAGTGCTGTGATGTCAAATGCTTCTGTGTCTTCCTCTCCACCACCCTCATCATCATACGTCACAACGTTTTCCCGGACATCTTCTTCTGAAATGATCAAGGGCTCCTTCTTGCTACGTCTTAGGGTGATGAAAAGGACCACAATTGCTAAAGAGAAAACTGCAGATATTAGATTAGGTTTAAAGTTTATATCTGAAGTAAGAAGATACACGCTAAAGAAATAGCAGTTACTAAGTTATGAATACAGAGGTGTAATGTTGGTATTCAGGATCATTACGTCAACCATGTAATGGTAACAATGCGTCACCCAACCTGTCCAATCTAGAAAAGCGGGTACTTATATTCCTAAGTGAGAAATGCTTTTGTGGAGCATGTTACCTGAAGAAAGATTACTGTATGCCTGGAAAGCACACAGATGGCTGTGTTTTGACATAGCAACATGCCAAAGTGCAACAAGCCGAGACCACACAATTAAGGGGAAAATTCATAATGCTGTACTGAAACTACAAGCTGCCAATACCACCCAGACTTCCATGGGATCAATAAAAAGCACTTTCCTACTGTGTAATTTCTTTCCAGGGATTGCTGAGATTTCTGGAGCCAATAATGAAATCCACTGGTTGGATTATTATGGATCTCATAAAGTACATAAAAGGGGAAACAAGTCTTCAGTTAAGTAAGGAATGACCAGCTGGGGCTAACATTTTCAGAAGCATTGTTTAGGGCTTTTAGCACTTCATTAAAACCAATATTTAGCATATATATTGAATTAAAATGTAAAAGGTTTCTTTTATTGTAATGAATATTCAATCTTGAGTGATAAAATATAAGATTATAAACTAAGTGTATTACTATACATTTAAAACCAGCTTTTTGAGAAGGAAAATTCTGAAGCAAGCTGTGAGGAAAGTAACTGAGAAAATGTAGAGCCTTTGGAAAGAAATCCTCAAAATCTCCCATGTGGGTCACATTGCAATTCCCATGATTTCTTGCCCTCTCTATAAGAAAGCAGAAAGACACACGAGTAGTAGAGAGGTATGTACCCAGCAAGTTGTGTCTCTGCCAAAGAAAAATAAATAATGGGTAGCACTGAAATTGGCCTGGGCAAAGAAAAAAAAAATGTCAAGAGAAAATGCACTTGCAAGGGCATTTATCTAATGGAGTCATCTTAGAGTCTCATATGTCCTTTGCCCCTGTGGATTATGTTGTGCATTGCTATCAGCTTATCCCACAAAGGTAATTAAGAAATGGCTTTTGTACAGTGCTAATGGCACTTCTTACACTGTAATGCGCATCAAAAAGCTTTCCTCATCTCTTCTCTATCATTTTTCACACTGTTCTAGACATGGAATTAGAGTCAGTGGCTTTTTGAAATCTTTCCAAATTACAGAAGAAAGATCTGCTGTGCTAATTACTTGATAACCTCTGAAAAATAATTTCTAGTGAATTCCAGATATTCATGAATGTACTTTAAAGTCATTTTTCCCTATTAATTTTAGCTAAACCTTTCCCCCCTAATCACAGCTCTGCTTATAATTACTTCCTACTGTCAGGCAGCCTCCGGTTCAAAAACATGTCATATTAAAAATTTCTGCCCTGTCACATTCAGAGAGCCAGTGGAAGGGTAGCATTACTTAATAGTGAAAATGGCTTACCAAGGAGAATGACAACACAGAGTAGGATGGCAATTAAAGCTCCCGTGCTCAAGCCAGCCGAGGAGAGGAAAGCTTCAGCATGGCAAGTCCTCACTTGTCCATCTCTCTCACACGCACAAACCCTAATTGTGAGAGTACTGCTGCTGCTGAGAGGGGGCACTCCACCATCAGAAATCAAAACTGGGAGGTAATATATATCTTGAGTGGTTCGGCTGTATCTTCGTTGTTTTGTCAAGATACTGGCTGTATTATCTGCAATAACCAAAACACAATATAATTTTAATGAAACAAAAAAATTAAAACTGTTATGGACTGTTTCTTGTTGAGTAGAAGCAAGGGGCATCTTAAAACTAGACAGTCCTAATCTGTGAAAAGGCACAATCTAGGCTTAAAACTTGGCAGGAAATATTTGTGGCCAACGGACGAAAAAGAAGAAGCAGGGTAAAGTAATTAGCATTTCATAAATAAGATTATTTAAGATCATGTACCTATTTTAGAGTCTAAATTAACTTTGACAAACATTTTGGGCCCAGTTTGCAAGTGTTTTAATCCCATGTGATGATGTTGGTAGTACAGGTAGTACAACGCTTGTAACTGTGAATACCTGGAATTCTGAGACTATCTGCTGTGGAAATCAGCCATAACATAAAGTCGTATTGATTCTCAGAAGAATGTTAAAAGGTCTTCAGGAAAAGCTGAAATAACACTTTCATGTTTTACTGTTTGTGATGGGTTTTATAGATCTAGTGAGCTTTCAGAAAACGTCCCAAAGGACAAACACTCATGCTGTGGAGAGGTTAAGAGGAAGAAGGGAAAGGAAGAGGGATGAAAGAAGAAAAGGGAAAGGAAATGGAAAAAAGCAGGTATTACATGCTCTAAATGGGTAGAAGTTAAAGGTAAGTAAGCAAAGGGGAGACAGTGATATAAGATTTTGTCACCATTATGTGACCTGTTGGTCCATCTGGCATATATTACAGTCAGTGAAAATACTAATGCGTACTACAGGCACATTAGATGAGCACCTATAAGCACTAATTAGAATAGTAAGCTGCCACCCATTAAAAGTACTGGCCCCTGAATAAGAGCACACAGATAAATCAAACAAAAAAACCTTTTTTCCATAACCTGCAGAAGAACCTCAACACAGATGTGATTTAAAAATTTACAGTGAATCAGCATATGCTTTTGATACAGGGTTGTGGAAATGATTCCTATGTACCTATAGCATATGACATGCAGAAATATTTCATTTTTGTAAAATCTTTGTTAAACTTTAGCTCTTCTTCATATCGCTTAACCTGGACTTGTGAAACCTTAGAAAATCGTACTGTGGTATCCCTGGAAATGCTGATGTTAAAAGTTATCTTATTGTTAAGAAATAATTGACTTCCACATTATTCTGCAACTAGACTAGGAAGCAAAGTGTTCTGTGTTACAATCTTGCCAATTTCCCACTGCATCTATTTTTTTATGCTAGATCATCAGTTTAAACTTCCCTAATACTGCTGGAGGATACCAATAAATCTTCAGTGGTTCAACAAATACACAGAATCTATAGAACACAAAATTACCATCTGCTGGTCTGCTGTCAGCTGCCAAAACAGTGGCAGAACGAGCTCTAGATACAGCCCAAGAGGAGAAATAAACTCATCTGTGATTAGTAGGGAAACCAAATACATATTTTGCCTAAAAGAAGTTAATGTTCTCAGGATATAAGAATCTGCTGCTTCTGCCTTTCTACACTCAGAAAAAAAGCAACATTTATACATGAAAAACTCCAGTGACTTTATAGCTGTTCAGAATCCAAGGTATAATTGCTTCCCTTCCTTGAAACACAACGTCCTACAGATTATTAGCAGAGCTCTTCTCTAACAGTTTCTCTTTTTATTTCCTGCAGTTGCAGGTCATTAAGCAAAATAAAGCTGGGGAGTGAGTATGATCCCTGGACCACAGAATATTCACACTGTATTTTGTTGGTCTGGGCCAACTAGGACTCTGTCATATAACACCCAACCATGGTCAGAGTTAAAAGCGTACATGAGGGACCCTCTCCAGTTGGCAGTATGGGGAAGAGTGCACCAGGTTTGTCTCCTCCCACTTTACACATTGCTTCAACATTATTCCCACAGCCAGAAGATCCTTAAGCTTCCCCATACAGCCTAATGCTTCACACTTTGTAGCACGCAACTTCCTTTTGTGCCGTGAAAACACTGCTCTGTTGGACTGCAATACAATTTTCACATTATTTCATAAAATCAGAAAAGAAACATAACCATAATAATGAAATCCGATCTCCATTGGGTCCTACACAGGCGAAGTGCTGCATAATGTACACAGCCAGTATCATTAGGCTTCAAGGCAGAGGGCAGTCACAGTCTCATCTTGCTTTGTAGATTGTTCTTTTTTTTTGTTCTTTTTTTTTTTTTTTTTTTCCCTTAGCACCAATACTGCCAAAACAAACTGTTGTCTGAGTGGTCACCTAGAAATCCCACTGAAGCCATTAGAAAAGTACAACACTACCACATGCACTTTTTATCACATGCACTTATCAAGAGAAAGAGGCAGCAATTTCAAAGAAGTCACAGTTCTAAGAATAAATGCATTTCAATTTACAACAACTGAGAAGATGACAATCACACAACAAAGTTAACCAGAAATAATGCCTTAAAAAATGAAGGATATATTCAAGGACTTGGCTTGAAATGTAATTCCCTATTGGGAGTGACAATATATCTATGAACTAAACATTAATATTAGCACCTGTCATACCTCTTATCCCAAAGGAAAAAAAAAATTCAGATCTTATACTACTAAATCCAAAAGGTGACAGCAAGAGTTATTACCAATAATAAGAGCAGTCTTTCATTTCTGCTTAATATACTATTTTATTTCTGTTACATTATGTACAAGCCCCAAATACTTCAGGTCAGCTACCTTGTCCATGTATGTAAAAAAATCCTACAAAATATTGTCCGTATGAATCTTCCTGGACCTACACCCAAAGAAGGCCCAGTATTAAAATCTGAATAGGGAAGTATAATCTCCTTCTATCCTCCGGCATAAATCTAGAAAAGAGTGAATGATCCAGTATCACTATACAACTATAGAGGCAGAGATGAAAATGCAGGCTGAAAAGTATCAGAGACTGAATATAATGAAGAAAAAACAAGGATTCCTGAGGAGGAATCCAGCTGTAATAAAAGGATTCAAGCACAGAAGACTATTGGCAAAGATATAAAAGAAAGAGCATTGAGATGTAAGCATGTATGCTGTAACGGTAATTGTGGACAAATGGGGGAAAAACTGTGAGGACAATACATAAAACCTGTAAGGAAAAGAAAAGAAAAAAATGACAAAATGGATGAACTGGACAGTTCAAATGCTTCAGTGGAAAAACAAAACAAAACAAAACAGAAAAAAGCTACCATTAAACCATGCTTCTCTGGAGTGGAAGGTCTTGCCAAACAAGGCACCAATACTTTACACCACACAAAATAAATACAAATTGATAAAAAAAAAACATTTTTTCTTTTAATGTTGTGTTTGCTCTTTAAACATTAAATTGTTTTTCTTGTATCATTAATATCATAGATTTGAACATTAGGATGAGACACAATCTTAGGCAAAGAAGGAGCCAGAATCAAATATTTAATTTCAAAAATTTGCCATGGTGAATTTGTGTCATTTGTAGTCTCTTGAGTAATAACTAGATTTCCATAGAAAGAGATGTTACAGGACATATACCCAGGAGATTCTGTAACAACATATACAGTAATAAACATTCTCAAAAAAGCAATCTAAATATTTTCTTTCAATGCAGTGTCATAATTTAGAACACAAATAAAAAGAATGATCACATTTTTCGGGACACTGGCATAGAAATTTTCTTTTTTCAATAACATCAGAGGTAACAGTTATCACTACTACAGAGTTACAGGTAGTAACTCAGTGCATGCCTGTATGTACAGACAAATAAAATACTGGAATATAACTCAGCTCTCACGTACTATTCTTTTCCATTAAAACTTTTATAATATTTTGCAAATGAGATCTCTAATATTTTTACAGAGAAGGAAACGGCATCTAAGAGCTGATTTTCTGAAGGTCACTGAGAATGAAGGATAATAGAAAACGACAAAAGCTAATTGCATTGGTGTAATACAGAAATCATGCCTCTCACATTCTATTCAGAGTTCTGTTCTTCAGGACAGTCATATGTAAAGGTATGCCAACAAAATGAAAAGGTAATAAAAGTTTAGTTAAACTGCACTACCAACTGCATCCTCACAGCTGCTCTGATGTTCTAAGTTTCCATGTTTTAACTGTTTACATTCCTTATTAAAAACTACCAGAGGACCCACAGAGACAGGAGCTAAAAAGCAACTTTTAACAGAAGGATCTTAGCACGAAGCAAATAAAATCCCATAAACTATAAAAAGTACAGGCAGCCGATTATGAAGACAGATGCTGATGACCTAGGAAAGTGTTAAGTGAGGGGAAGAAAAATAAAATTAAAAAAATATTATATCATGAAAACTACTTTGAAAGGGATGAGGGGGTCATGGATTGAGAAATTCCTTTGATACCTGAAAACAGGTACAGTGGATAGACAGTGAAGACAAGTCTATAGGACAGCAGCTACAGATCTGACTCCTGTAGACCTGGAGGGAAAGACCTTTATATCTCAATAGATTTAAACCGTGAACTTCCCACCTAAGAAATATGGTAAGAACGAGGACTTGATGAAAAGGAGATGAAAAGGCTGACTGCTAAGGAAAATTAACAGCTCCAGCATAGGGAAAGAAAGATTTATCTGTACATTGCCCCATTTCATGATCTAAATTTTCTCATCTTTGGGCTGTGCTTTGCATATGTAGTTAGAGAACTTGACATTCATCTCAGATTGGTTTGAGGTTACAAATGGTAAATTCAGCATGGCTCTAATGCAGCAGCTCTTCACACTCTGAAGATGTGTTAGGTTATTAAGCCACACTGCACACTGTATCTAAGGCAGTTATCACATTCCTCCTTCGATCACCTCTGCCTTTTTACATTGAGCTTCTAAAATAAGAGGAAAAAGAGGGCACAGGAAAACCAAGGAAGCTGAGATACAAAGATAACACAATGGAAGGTGACTGTTGGAGCACTTTGGAAGATACTCATTTATTATTCACAATTTGAGAACTCCTTTGACACATTATACATTACAGGCAAACACAAGAGGAATGGAAGTAAAATAATAGAGTAAAAACCCATTTATGGCTTAAGGCATGTTTTAATTTTCAGCTCTGCTTATATCAGCAGTTCAACTTCTATAAATTTTCTGAGAAGTCATAACTAATTAAACCCAAAGAAAATATTTTGGAATGATTTGCATTTCTCACATTTCTAAAGTTAGAGCAGTTAATTTGTTTATGTGGGACTATATTGATAGGCATTTCTGTTTCATTTCTTCACTGATAACTCTTTTAAATATTTCTTTCTTTTGTGCTTTTTTCTAAAGATACTGCCAACGGGCTTCCTTTCTAGTTTAATGGGTAGTAAAAATGAAAAGCAACACAGCAGACTTTTGGGGCCTGAAACATAGTTGTTTACTTGTGGCCTGGCTTGTGAAACACCAACAGGTAGTAGGCAGTGAAAAGAAATGCATGAAGAACCTGTACCTACGCACCAACTTACCTACCTGGTCATTATTAGATCCAATTTTTTAAAATCACAAAATGATCAAAGAAGTTTACAGATCTGAGGAATAAAAATGTTTCTGTCGTAGCTAGTCCTGCTTTTCTTTCCTCTATACTCATGGCAGAATTTCTTTTATTACTCCCATCTGTTGATTCTGTGATAATACCTGCTCAGACATTCAACCTGTTTACAGTAACAGCACTTCTATGGACTGTAAATACAGGCAGCATGTATAGTGCTCACTTTGCACTTTCTCAGATATTGTTTCTCTGAAGTTACAATTTGCCTTCTTTCCAGGATAATATTTCATGAAAAGGCAGTAGTAACTTGTAATACTACATAACCAGAGTAAGCTGCACCTTCAATATAAATGAAGGGAGGAACTATGTAGCTCTTTTTTCCTTATGTTGGGTTGCAAAGCAGAAGGTTTGACCTGACATTTTTTAATGCCCTTTCAGACACTCTAGGGCTATTAAGACATGGTCTGGTATCTGTCATGCTTATTTGCAACTTTAAAGCTATAAAGTCAGTACACCTGCCCGCTACAGACATCTCGTACAATATGGTTGGAGATAAGAGTTCTGCACATATCAGGGAAGAGAGAGAAACAGAAACTTCTTCAAGGGAAATCACGCTGGGATGAGATGAATTGACTCTCTGGAGGTTGCCCACTTCCTAAACAGCAATGCCAAGAAAAATTAATCTTTTTTCCACTCATTTTTGGTCTGTGACACAGGAAAAATATTAATTTGCATCATAGGCATGGGTGAATGAACACATTGCAAATTTCACCTTATACAGATGCCTTTGAACTCACTGTGCTCCAGACTTTATAGAGAATCAGGTCTCTACTTCTGTGCATATTAAAGTATCTTGTAGCATAAGATTAAGAAAAAGAAATCTCCAATAGGATAGTATCAGAAAAATGGCCTACCTTTGTTCAACTCCAGAATATTCTCCATCACTAGGCAATTTTCAAAAGGCCAGATCTTTGAGAAAAGTGGGCAGAGGGGAAAAATAAAACTGCAAATATTTTTGTGAAATGAAAGCTCTGTCCTGAAGAAATAAAAGGAGAGGAGAAAAAATGCTAAGCTTTCTCTAGGGAGTTGTTCTTCCTTGAAAGTAAGGTAAACTTTGTCTGCTCTCAGAAGTTGGTGGTCCCAATTTATTACAGTAACAGAATGTACAAATCTTATTGGTGGTGTTGGGTGAATGTACACAGTCTCTGCACAAACTCTTATCATCCAGAAAATTTACAATACCCATTGGATCACCCATGGTAGACTGTATATCTTGTGGACAATAAAAAAAACCCAACAAACCACTGGCAAAACAGTGCTTTACAGTGCATGAAATTCATAAATGTTCTCTTGCACCTCAGTGAACTGTTCTCTGGGGGTTCAATCTTTTGTCACCTCATAGAAAAGTGTTGTGTAACTTCTGAAAAAGATTTCTAATAAGCAGCTAAAAAAAAAAAAAAAAGAGGGAATTTATTTTTTACATTCAGAGAGAGAGAGAGAAAATGCAAATTTGCGTGTCTATACAGTAATGGTTCAGGATATAACAATGACATATGCTTACATGAATTTTCCATCAAACTAACAACTTTTGACAAACACATCACCCATTATTTAAGCATCTGGAAAAATATTATGATTCTTTCAGGATAAGAGAAGTACAATTATAATATCCCATACTTAGAAACAGCTCAAGTGTGAAGAACTGCTTTCATCCTTTCACTGTTTCCCTAACAGAAGGTGGTTTTAGTTTCATATTGCCCTGGCAAATTTATAATAGGAAATACAATAGCAGATGTTTCTAATTAGGCAAAAAAAGGTAGATTTGAGATACTCCACACAAATGAAAAAAAGGCATTAAAAATTCTCTATGATTAAACATCCTAAAAAACAAAGTGAGAAAAACACAGACAACAACGAACAGAGGTATGTAGCATCTGAATTATAACATAAAAGCACCTCCAGATTAAAAAAGTATTTGGCTGCTGAGGTTTTAATAGAAATTGTAACATTTTTCTGAACAGAAGAAATTGTAAACCACCCCATTTTCATAAGTACTTCATAAGTACAATTCCCAAACAAAGAAAAAGACATCTTCCCTGGATTTGCTCTCTAAAATTGCAGGCAATTATTACAACTTAATGTGTTTTCTTTGTACAGCAAAGAAATTCTATTGCAGCTCTTGTTCTGTATTGCTTACATGTGTACAGATAATGCATTATTTTGTTGGCTGTCCTCTTGTTCATACTTTTAAGCCTTTACTCACTGAATACTGCTTTGTCAGTGCTCAAATAGCAGCAAAGAATCTACTGTAGCTTAAGATTCCAGTCAATAGGGAGAAAGGTATCATATTCTGTCTTCTCCGTTTTTTTCTCCTAAATGAAAATTGTAAACACCAACAGAACACAGAAGGCTATCCAAGCAACTCTCAGGTTTTGCTGGATTGCATATTTGGTATAGAATCATAGAATGGTTAGAGTCTCTTGATCTAGACTTCCCTAAGGGTTTTAAGCTCTGCATTATGAGGGTGTATATTCAAAGGCTGGAGCTTTAAGATTATGGATTGATACTGAGTAAAGGCACAGGTTTGGGCCCAAAAGATTAAAGTTTAACTGTTCATATGATCAATTATCTGGACTAATGCTTCAATGCCTATTTCCTCTGCTAAAGCCACAGAATATTATTGAACTGAATCATACATGTCCAGAAAGTGTATATTGCTGCAATCTACACAGGTAGGTAGGGACAAGCTACAAAATCTTGTGCTTGTGCAAGTCCTCTATGTTTTCAGTCAAAGTCCATAGATATGATCATTCATATTTAAAGACTGAATTCATTGCTGTAGGGTCGTTTCATCTTGTAGCTCTACTGATGATAATCAAGTAGGTGAACACAGATGTAGTAGCGTATTTGGGCTTAAAGAGCAGAATTCTGTCATTCTGGGTTATGGAAACAAGGGAAAAAAATCTCTACTGAGATTTTTGTGAAATGAAACCTTTGTCCTGAAGAAATAAAAGGACGGGGTGACTTGATACAAAGATGACTGTAAGAGAAACGTAGCTTTGCAGTGACGGCTATGATTGACCACCTTTTTCAATGTGACACCGAGATTTTCCTTTTTATCATTCTGTAAAACATTATTGAAACCCCTCTTAGAGGCAACTGCTGTAGGTTTTATTTCTTTAAAAAACATAACATAACAAACAAATAAACCCCTGCAAGAATGTCAGAATCTATAGAATTTTTAAATCTAGAAGTAAAAATAGCAGCTATCCCGTCAAGAGCATTCTTTTTAACAGCTTGTGCTCAAAAACATGAGTTTTCAAAAGTGCAATCTTGTCACAGACATAAGAAAAGCCTCTTCTGCCCACCATCTCTCAACTATCTTCTAGAACAGAAACAGAAATTCCATTTTTGAATAGGGATAGATAATAAATATGAAAGCTGTAAATGCTAGATACTGGATATTGTGAATGCACAGTGTTTCACTGATATTTTACATATAGATTGTATCTTGAAGAAAAAGTCCCAATAAATAGTAGTCTTTAAACAGTACAATCAGAGGGTCATGTGCCAAGCAAAATAGTGACAATGCCTTTGTTTTTAAGATAAATTTCTTGTTATGATTTGAGTTAAACTGTCATTATGTTAATTTTATGGGCAAGTTGTAAACTGCATTTCTGGAGTCTGTGTAGAAGTTTTATGCAAGTTGCTACAGGAAATGCATATTTACTTTTTGTATCTCTTCAGATGAAATAAAAACATAATACACAACAGGCTTTTACCTCAAAGAACAACTTTTCCAGTTACTTTCCCTACTTCCCCCTGCCAAATCCAACTTAAGATAGTCCAAACATTGCTTTCTGCTGTTGTGTTAAAGTCATTGCTCATTGTTCTTGGGGACGTAACAAGAAAGCAGCAAATACTTACTGCTGCATACTTATACCCAAAGCATGACACTGCACACTAGAAATTTCTGAAAAATTCTCCCCCTCTTATAAAACTCTGTAGGAAAATAACTTATATTGAGATGCGGTCCCTGAAGTAAAATGCAGTGTTTTCCATTGTAATAAACATGTATAATACAGATCCTAATTAAAATCTGTTCAGAAACATAAAATATCTACTTTATCATAAACCAAAATTTTAATAGAGTTATTAAAAAGAAATCTTGATGTAAGTATCTTGCACTGCAATTAACATGGCCATGATCTCTCACATGAGATCACAGTCCAATACTCAATGAATTTATTTGAATCTTAGAGTCAAATACAAAAATACATAATAATACACCTCCTTTATTTCAGGAACAATCCTCTGGGTTTTGCTGTGATGCTCCATCACAATCTGAATGGGATTGATCTACTAATCTGGATAAGGGCTGGAGTTATCACTTCAGGAATATTTTAATATATGAATTAGTCCTTCAAATATTATTAATTTTTCAATATTGATACATATTAGACTGATCCCTTTTGGAAAAAGAATCTGAGGGCCATGAATACAGTCTGAACAAATAACATGACTTGTGAGGATGTTTTCTGCTGTAAGTGTAGTTAGATATTGGAGCAGATTCCTTAGGAAAAATTATGCACTCTACTTCCCTGAAAGGTTTTGAAAACAGATAAAAAAAATCTGTAAAGAGTAGTTTAAAAATCACTGTGAGCACCATATGTACCAATGATGGAGTTAACGCTTCTCAGTCATTACAGATGAGTATTGATCTGTAAGATCTCAGGTGTTCAATGGCACTATGGCAAAAATATAACTGTGAAATAAAGCCAACACCCCAACACTTCCACACATGCATTCAAACAAAAACACACAATACACACATACACAAAAGCTCAAGAGGAAAGTATTTAAAGTAAGACAAGTATTTAAAGCTTGCTCTCATTTTCATCAGATTTCAAAATGGAAAGCATGAAGTAATACTTAACAAATAGTAAGGCAGATTTGGGGGATTTTTTGAAAGGTTGAGTGGTTTTTTGATTCAAGAAATGTTCAGAAACACTGGGTTGGGTGACTCTGTAGGCGCTTTTCTTTCTGCGCGTACCTGCTATGAATTTCTGACTGTGCTTTTTAGGTGCCCTTTGTTAAGAAGGTCATGAAGTGATACACTGTCATCCAGGAAGCACTGAAGGACCTGCTTTTGTTATCATATTCATAAAATTAAACATGAATTAAACTTTTTGTGCTCCTTAAATTCTTATTTTCTCCTTAAGGTTACAACTGGCAATAACCTCAATAGCACCCACTCAGGGCTATTCACCTAGAAATAGACCAAATTGTCAACACCCTTTTCATTAATCCACTTTTTAAAAACATTTTTGATTGTATGAAGTATAAATGCAAAACTGAAATGGAATATAAAAATAAAATGCAACATCTGATTATTCATAGTTTGCACAAATATCTCTTTGATATCAGATGGTTTAGTGACAGATTACAGAACTCCCCTTCTGTCAAGAAACACATGGAAAATGTTCTGTTCAATGAGATATCCCAGACAAAACAGAAACCCATTTCTTTGAGATTTGTCATTGATTTACCTTCATTGTCTCTTAGAGTAAAGTTGGGATTCAAAGAAAGCCCTTCATCAAGGGAAAAATGGAATCTTGCCCCATTTGCAGAGTTATCTTTGTCAGTTGCAGTGACAGTCTGAATTACCTGAAATAAAAATTAACAGTGAATGTTTTAAAATTTGAACTTGACCCAAAGAGTACCTCACCTCAGCAGGATGCTCAAACTTAGCTTTTTTTAATTTTCTACTTGGCTGCTGCTAAATTCAACCAATGAAATGAATGGGCCATTAGCTCAATTCCTCTAGCGTGAAATATCTTAGGAACCACACTTCAGAGGTAGGTCAAATCATCTAAAGCATTTATACTTTTTGTCATTCTGGCATGGTCAGGACCCAGTACAGAGATTTTCACCATCTGCACTGCATCTTGGTAACTTTCAGAATTACAGTTTCACCTAAATATCTGTTTCTACGGAACCAAAATTCAGGCTGAACCAGGATGGTCTATGCAGAACATCCTATACTTGTCCTCCCAATAACTGCGTGCACTTCAGTATTGGTTAGGAAAAATAATTGTTTAACCAAAATGGCAGGTATGTAATACCAGCTCTTTGTTGATAATTCCTCTTAAGAATCAGTTTTTAATTGCTGGAGAACAGAACGTGAAGAATAGTAGTCACTCTTGGTCTTAGTTTGGTTTGCCCGAAAGGAACAATATTAGATGTAGCAATCATGCATGGGAGAGGTATACCTGAAAGGTAGGACCTTTGCCTTTGAAAGCCCTGGTGGTTTTTACAATTTACTCTCAACTAAAACTGAGCTAAGCTTTTAGAATGTGGGACCAAACAATATTTCTACCTCTGCTGTCATTTTCATGCTGGGCCTGGAAAATCAAGTGCTAAAGTAAAATTTAATAAAAGCTGTTCTTGTGATATAGGCAGTGAAGCCCACACAGACTGCTGCACAGAGCTGATAGACATCCTGAGGGAAATGGAAAACAGGGAGGGAAAACGGTCTTTTCATCAGAATTTTTCTGTTCAGTGTTCAGGTGCAGTCTGGCTGGACTGAATCTGAAGCATAAACAGTGCAGGCTCAAGTGATTTGGTCTGTTCTAAAACTAAAAGATAGCACACAGTCCTCTACTGCCATTTACACAAGAGAAGCAGAACAAATATATTTTAAAACCAATAGAGTACAACGCTTATTCCATTGCCTATGTGCAATACGTATATTATATTGCCTATGCACACCCGAGACAATTAACAATACTGATGATAATTGCTGAGAATATTATACAAGTTTATCAAAATGCTTTTTTTGCTGAACTGTGGCAAAAAGATCAATCTGAATTCTATGATCATGCAGTTTACCAAAGGCATGGCAAGACTGGTGAAAAAGTCTGACAAAAGCTTATTGTTCTTTAATGAATTTTGCAAAGGTGGCATATCTGATATTGAAACAACGACCATGTAAAAACAGAAATATAAGAATATCTTGAATAGATATATTTAGTTAATAATGTTGAAATGCTATTTGGCAAAGCAAGACCAAAAAAAGTGGATAGAAGAATATTTTCAAGTGAATTAGTTTCTGTTATTACTCAAATACTAAAAATACTGTTAAATACCATACATAGCTGTAAAAAATACAGAGAAGACCTTAAAACATATGAATTTATTAAATCTTGTTTATAAATCTTTGGTGGTTTTTATCAGTGAAATATAAGTCATTTTGCCATGCACTTTCAGCTTTTATTTGACATCCTAGTAGATAAACTTTTGTGCTGTTGCCCTCTTACACATAAAAGGTTCAGCAACATTTTATAGAATTTTGTTTCAAGAGCACGCCATTTCATAGTAAAAATACCTTTGATCAAGACCTTGGTGCCACGGCACTTATTTTTAACACTAACTTTGAAACTCAGAAAAATATACTTTCTGCATTCCCCGATTTCACACGTGGAAATGCAAGTATTCCCTGAATTCATAAATGTAAGTAAAAAAGTATAGCACCAAAAGGTATAGAAATCATCCTTTTCTGTGTGAAAAATGGGCACTATATGTGTAACAGGACAGATCAAAATATTTTTGACAGAATTGTTTTTAGAAAGAAAGTTTATGCTCTTTCAGAAAAGGCTCTTGCTTTCTAAGGAAAAGATTTCTAAGACATTGACATAGAGGTGAAGAACAAATAAATAAGTCCTCTTGTTATCCAATTGTACTGTTAACCCTTTTCTAATTAATAGGCCAAGTAATTAGGAGGCATAATCATGCACCTTACCAAAGCTGGTTAAAATAAAGTTGTAGACGTGGAACCTCAGATGCTGTAAAGCTCACTTGAGAGCACTGAAGTGATGAAACTGAGGGGTTATGTATTTTTTAAGGGTAAGAGTTGGCCAGAAAAGAAAGAATTTAAAGAACAGAGAATTAATTGAAGAGGACAGAGACCAGGTGCTAAATTCTATTGACATCCTTTCTAGAACTGAATCAATAAACAAATAAATATACACACGACAAACTCACAGCGGAGATTATAAGCATCCTTTCCAGTTAACATTGCTTTCCTTTGGCTATTAGAAGTAACAGCATCTGGGGTGAGGCAGCTTATCATGGCAACACAATATTTATACACCCTCATTCTGAAAAAGTTCTCTGTGAGTGTATGCATGTGTGCATAATGTACAGTGATGGACAGTCTCAGGGAAGTGGCATTTCACTACTTTCACAACTTTTTCTATTATTCCTCTGAAAATCAGCACCCAGAAAAAATGTTATCTTTGGAGAGCTACAGCGAATACAACTTGCAGATCTAGTCAGATATTTTAACAGCTATTTAAGACTCTGCCATGACAAACACTGAACTTTGAAACTTTCAGAAAACTGTCAATGCTTCCACTCTTTCACTTTCTCCACCAAAGCATTTGAAGCCCCTCACCCCACCTCACTATTAGCTCCCATTGTCTTAAAAACAATAAAACAAGTTGGATTTGAAGCAAGGGAAAAATTCATTTGTAAATTCACTTTGTGGAAGATTGTAAATTCCATTTTCCTATATTGGCTAAATTTCACAATCATTCACAAAATCCATATATATCTAGAAGTCTGAGTTGTCCAAGTCTGGATATCATCTAAGATCAAATCACAACTGCGTTATCTAATTTAATATATAATATCTACCAGACTTCATCTGGAAGCTGTTGGAGATACTCAGTTTATCTTCCCATCAAGGAAAATGCTAAAGGAATAAAGCTGACACTTTGGTGTGAGAATGGTCATCATCTCACAAGCGTTTTCTATTTGAGATGTCTTAAGGGGTTCATTTAAGCACTAAAGTCCTTAAGTTTTATTGGCCCTATTTTTAAAAAATAAATAAATAAATTGAGCTGTGGAGCAAAAGAGAAGGAGTAGACAGAGGCTGTGCAATTAAATGATACTGTGATATCTCTGTATAGAAGCCCCTTCTGAAAATAAAGCAAACACAAACACAAAAAATCTTCCAGTGACAAATTTAGTTAGTTTATCATTCCTGCACATAATAAATTCAAAATAGATGTGTACAGGGCAGTACAGAGCAGGAGCCCAAGCTCAAAGCACTAGTCAAGCAGAAGTGCCTAGCAGTACCTGTCAGAATTTGTTCTTCAGTGATAAAATTTATGAATCATTCTTGCAAGAAGGATAACTCAGAATAAATACCGCCTTTTCAGTGATTCAAAACATCAGGCTGGGCATGCTTTTTAGCATATAGAACTCTTGTCTGTTTTGTAAACCTTGTTTATTTGTCCCTCCTTAATATTTGTTGAACACTGTCATTTTCTTTCTTAACCTAGACAGTAAGATCTTCTGAGTAAGAGCCACGTACTTTTGTTTTGGTTTTGCTTTTTACAGTGCAATGGTATCACAACCTTTTCTGAAGCTTTGCTGTGCAATGCAAATAAAAAAATAGTGCGTGTCATGTACATAATGAAGTCCTCTTAGCTTAAGAATACAACAGCATGCTGATCCAGCCTTTCATATTAAACTACTGTTCATGGAGTCCTACATGGTAGTATTAATTTTGGGTGCTAAACTGCAATGCTCCAGAGTTCAGGAGCTGCACACACTTGCAACAATAGCTCAGAAAGAAATACAGTGCTGACCTAAATATTATAGTAAAACTTATTTTATCCTTTAAACAACTCTCTCACAAATTTTCATTTGCAAAGCTACTACTGGAGAGTTAAACTAAGTTAGTAATAAACATTAGCTTCTCAACACCAGTAACAGCCCTGGCAAACAGAACATTTCTGAGGTAGCTTCACTGCATGCTTTAGCTTATCATTAATTATAACAATTATTTAACAATGATTGTTAAATTATATAATTTAAAAATATCAAAATATGCTGAAAGCAATTGCATCTAACACTCCAGAGATTTTACCTTTTTTAAAAAAATTAGTCTTTTACAAGTTCTGATTTTCTATATTTGACTTTATTTGAGGTTTTCAAAACACTCTTTTGACTTTAGTAAGCATGTTAGTGAGAGATATTAGGTTGATAGACCTTAGATTTTCAAAGGCTTTGAGTGAAGTGTCTCAATAAGAAGAGATTAAAGAAAACTAAGAAGACATAGAAAACTATGCAGTCATGAGATAAGAGCGGAGGTCCTTGCACAAATAATTGCTCAAATGACAGGAAATAGGGTCTCTTCTGTAAATTGTCTGTTCTACAAAGAAAAGAAGTCACTGACATTTCCTGTTTCACAAGGATTTATGCCAGGCCACTTCTTGGTCAGTGTAATAATAAACATCTTATAAAGAGTATGAATAATCAGCCCACTAAATCTACTTATGATTACTGAGTTGTTCAAGGAATAAAAAAGGGCGGGCTGACACTAAGACCTTCCAATAGCCAAGTAATACAAAGACAGGTGAAATCCATTGTACAGAGACATGAAGTCTTCGCATAAATGATCGTGATCTCTGAGCTGACTGTTACTTTTAATGATATTGGTGTCATGGCAGGCAGTTTTTTGCATTCAACATTTACTACTGGTTATAAAATGAAGCCACTGTTAGAAAGTGGTAGGAAAGGAATAGAGAACAAAGCAGAGATCATCATATCCTATGAAGCATAAACTATGATAAGAATTACAAAAAACTCTGCAAGTTGCATTTTGAATCTTGATTCCTCATCTCAAGATACCTTGGACAGGTCATGATAAAACTCTTCTAAACATTCATCTTGTCCTACTGTAAACTTTCTCCAATTCTTTTCCATGTAAGTAGGATTCTTCAATTTGCATGAGAGACAGCAGAGGGGCAATGTGCTAGAGATTTATGAATGGCACGGAGATAACAAATAGGGATCAACTGCTGTCTCACTCTCTCTCTCCCCCAACAGAAGAAATAGTAAATATCAATTGAAGAAGGTGAAGAAGATGGTAGGTCTTCCTGAAACATGCAATTAAACTGCAAAATTCCTTGCTTCTGTAGGTAATAGATATCAAAAGTTTATGTTTGCTGTAGGAACAGCTAGTCAGATGCTTCTTGATTTATCAGAGGATTATTAAAAACACAGAAACCATACTTGGATCGGGAAATGATTTGCACATGTTCTGAGACCAGGGAAGTACTAGGGGTAAGTATGATATACACTTGCCATGTTCTTAAATTGCTCTTTATGTGTCAGCTTTTGGCCACTGTTAGAGTCAAGATAACTTTGGTCAGCTTATAGTCTGACAAAGTACAGCATTTTCATAGTCTCAATGTTAAAAATGGTAAATGCCTCTACACATGTAAACTGCTAATAAAGATTTGAGGAGAAAACTGTTATTACTAGTAACATATTCCTCAGGAAAGATATGACTTGATAGTTTCAACGTACAACCTGTGCAATGATGCAAACCCACCATAGAGCACTTGGTCAAAGCTCAACATCGGCAAAAAAGCAAAGGCACTTGGTATAATTGTCAAACCATAGATTGCAATGAAATGCATCGATCACAGGAGCAGCAGCTGGTATGTTATTCTGATATTCAGGCTCAGTTCTGCCCCTCCCCATGCTCATAGTTATGAAAAAAACTGTTCAATGTCTTTTCCATAACAACCCTTCGCTGTGTTTGTGAAGGCCAATCAACACGCAGAAAGTGAGGATGGCAGCCAAGTTAACCAGTCATTTCTCTGAGCTGTATTTAAACTTTGCTACCATGTGGCACTTAGATGAGACACATTAAATCTGCTTCATCCATTTTGTTCAGGATATTGACTTGTCAAATTTCCTCGCTCATCTGACAAGATTAAAGTTTTGCCTGTCTTTACTGAAGATAGATCAGGTATTTTTTTGCAGCAACAGGGAAGATACATTCCCAAATGAATGTAGAAGGAATGAATGCCCATATCTTTTCCCTTCAGCCTAATACAGTTAAAAAGTTGAATCAAATATGAAATATGAAAATGAAATCAGAAAGAATTATGGCATGCATTAACTGCCTCAAACTTCTTACATACGGGGCGTTAACAAATAAAGTAATTATTCTTTCTCACTGGGAGAAAGGTAACTGTGAGAGTTACCTGACCAGGCTTTGCATTCTCACAGACGACTACATCGTAATCTCTGGCAAGTTCTGGAGGGTTGTCATTGACGTCCAGGATTTTAACACCAACTGGAACATGGCTCACTAGCCCAGGATTGTCTGTAAAACACACAAGAGAGTATTAAACCTTTTGAAAATGTTAATATCCTGTGACATCCTCAATTTAAACATGATTTCTTCACACAGTGAATGGATGTGAACTAGATACAGCTGCAGAAATTTAGGTAGTGAGATACTAAAAGACGTTGTTTGCTATGTTTCACTAACTGTTTTGAAAACAAATTTAAAAAAAAATAGTGCAAAGTATGGTATGAGTCTTAAGTCACTGTTGTATAATATCAATAAAATTGCAAGTTACTGTGGAACTGAACTGGGAGACAGCTCTTGGAGTTACCACATACTGTCAGACTGTATGCTAAGAAATAATCAATTGCTTTGTCGTGAATGTGAAAGTGTCATCACAGTATTGAATAGAATTTAACATGAAAAACATTAAAACCTTTTTCTTAGTCCCTTAAAGAGTTTAGGAGATAAAATACTACAGTAAAAGGAAAATATGAATGCACAAACATATAAAAACCTTTCCCAAGCTTGAGTTAAGCTTCCTCACAAGTTATTATGCTATTATTATTATGTTATTACATAAAGTAGTTAATGAAACTTGCTTTAGCAGTGCCATACCAGTAAGAAAACAATGTTTAAATATCAACATCTTAGGCTATGATGTGTACTTGTGTTAGAGTTCACCCTCAAAAAGTTCAATAAACAGCTTGTTTTCAGTTTTTTAGTGAGAATATACTTTCCATGATACAATGGCGGGGGTGGGGACGGACAACAAATATTAATTCCTAATTCTCTTGTTCTTACTGCTAAGTACTAATAAATCTTTATTTTGTTGAAAGACTTACATATTAAAACTTTTTATAATTAGGTAAAATACACCTTCTGAAGTCTGTATATCAAGCAGTTAGATGACACGCTTTGTTTTACTTTCACTAATTAAACAAAACTATCATTAGAAAACAGCAAAGTCAAACTTTCAAATGTAACAATATGGAAGAATAGGGTCTTACAGACTGACATTTTAAAACTGCATGTCCCTGTGTGTGCTCATAAGACGAAAGAAAAATTAAACAGGGAAGTATTAATACCCTAACCCTCATTCATCCTGGTTGTTTTGATCTTAATTAATCCACATCATGTTTCTGTCAAAAAGGGTCATTTGTGAAAGGCCTTAGATTTGTCACAGCTTTAATGGCTTCCACACAGAATCCTGAAAAACATTGATTAGACACATATTTGTATTCAAAGCTACCAGTAACATGGCCTCCCAATGAAAGAATATTTGAGAATATTGAAGTTTCTTTTGACAAAGTGAGAGACTTATACTTCTTTCTTTTCACTTGTGATACTAATTGAAGAGCCCGGGATTTATAAATTTTCTTCAGATTTTTCACATTCTCTTTTTAACTAATACATTTATGTTCACCTGATTATTTTAATTCACTTGTGGTACTTTGTCAACCACCCCCTTAAAAAGGGAGCAAAAAGGAGATCAAAAAAGTCAACAGAAAAGGGAGACTTAGATAATATAGAAAACTATATTCCCAATTAACAATAGCTTTAGAAGTTATAAGAACACATTTATAGACTTGCAAATTCCATTTTTGTGCTGAAGTTTTCCTTGACTCCTGGTATTTGCAGTTTTACCCCCGAACTATGAATATCATTATAGCAGGTGAACTAAGGGACTAAAGTAGGCTCTCTCAATTGTGTTTGTGGAAAACAGGCTTTCCATTGCTACCTAGAAAACACTTCTAGTGGAAAACTTTGAGGAATGTTAAAATCCTAGGAATATATGAGGTGAAGGTGAGGAAGAATAACACTTGACTGTTCACTAAGCAGTTGGGAGAAAAGAACCATTCATCTGCCTTTACTCTTACTGCTGAAGGAAACAATCTTCTCTCCAGGAGATCCTTGGAGAGAAGGGTCCCATGCCTCCAGGAGAAGTATGAGTATTAACACAAAAAGATGTGTGGTCCTTCCCTAGATCAGTTATGAGATTGTGTCGAACAACACAAGCAGCAGAGATTAAGTATTTCTTACTGCTCGCTGAAATATAGCTTAAAAACTCATTTAGGTAACTATCACTGTCATCAGACAATCTAACTACAAACATCCTGTAATTACAATTACAGAACGTGCTATCTAGCAATAGATGATCTACAGTTCAAAGTATCTTTGTTCTTGAGGCTTTGTATGGGAGACTCTTAGACACTGTTTGTAAGGTATGTGACCTAGAAAGTGGTGTAACTTAAAGGAAGAACACCAAGCAGACAAAGAGAGACCACAGAGAAGCACAGAAAGGAGATGGATGGCAGAGATCACAGTAAAGGGTTAAGGACTATGAATCCATTCCTAAATGGATTTATTAACTATAGTGAAGGAACCGAAGATTGTAATACTAGAGAAATCCCAAAGAAGCTTTTGCCAGAAGGCAAAAAAACTTGTGATTATCAGACAATCACAGGATCACTGAAAAATCTTAGCTGAAGTTGAGATTTCTGGAGGTCACTGGTCCAGTCCCTAGCTCAAAGCAGGGCCATCTTCAAAGCTATAAGCTATAATACATCTAAAAGGAAGGAAGAAAAAAGCTGGAAGAGCAGAGGGCAGTGGGTACCAGAGAGAGAGAAGGTCTATCTGTAGGTCTGGCATGTTTGGAATAGTTACTGGGGAAGAAAAATCAAACTTTTTAGTCCAATGAGTGGCGAAACATAGTAAATTATTTTTTTTCAGTACAGTTTATCAGACCTCTTTGCCCCATCTTGAATGTATCCTTTTGCATGCCTGTCATTACTACCAAGTGCAGTCTTACTCTAGTCTGTAAAATTTCCATTACTTTCACAGAGATTTCATGGAGATTCAGAGAGTTTACCTTTATTTGTTCTGCAGCTACCTTGCAGTACAAAGAACTCATAAATAGCTTACCAGTTCAAAAGAGTTATTAATGCACAAGGTATTATTAGTATCTTTCTGGAAGCAGTTACATCATGGAATTGTTGACACTTGCAGGGAAATTTCCATACTGACAGCCTACTCACTACAAAATGCTAATAAGGAAAGTATTAATACAACCTACCAAAACAGTCTTGAAGTTTGTCAGATTGTTTATACTACATAGATGTGCAGGCAAGGTGGTAGCACAGTTTATAATAGTAGGAAGAGAATGAGAATTAATTAAGAGGGATGTTACAAAGTTGGGGGTTTTTTAGGTTTCATTTTGATGTTTTATTAAGTAAAGATAATCTCTGATCTTTTTCAGGTGAGTAAGTCATCTGTAATCCCCAACTCACTCTAACAACTGGTCCTTTTATTAGTAGATTTTTGTTAATTATACAAATTTCTCACAGCAGCTTGGCAGATTTCCAGTTTTAAGATAATTGGTGCTGACAACGTATTTCAGGCTTGCACATTATAAAACATTCTGCCTCAAAAGTAGATTTGTCAAAGTGAATGCTCACTGTTTTAAGGAATAACTGAAGCAGAAGCATTGCTCTGATTCACCTACATTAGGGACTTGGTTTTTTATGATTGAGACTTTGCCCAGAATAAATAGTTCTTCTGCCAGAATGCTAAATATCTGTACAGTGAATCAATTTCATTCAGTATCAGCCCTTCCCCCAGCAAGTGCTCTTTGAACTGAGAGAAGTCACCATCAACAGCCAGTCTGGAGTCTTAAATCTTAATTTCTGTGGCAAACCTTAAAACTCCTACTTAAGAAGAAATCTTTTTAACACAGCTACTCCTGTCTGAGACTTCCTGTTCATATGAACCAAATTTCCAAGGTTTTTATGAAAAGAAATTCTTCCTGAATGACATTCAGAATAACAGCCCTGACATCAGCAGTCTTTTGTGGTATTATCTTTTTTGTTATTTGCTTATCAGATTTTTGTTGGTTTTGGTTTAGACTAGGCTGGTATAGTCAGTTATTATTATGAAAGCTGAGAGAAAAATTTAACCCAGAGACAGCCTGAACTTCTTTTAAAGGGCAAAGGATTTTACAAAAAAAAAAAAAAAAAAAGGAATTATTTC